>WYEA01009251.1:0-49797 GCA_033558465.1 Alcedo atthis | reverse complement strand
TCCCCCGCCGCGCCCTCTTCCCGTGTTAAAAAACCATGTGCCTGACTGCCTGAAGTCCAACATCTGTTTCTAAACAGGCCCCCCCCCCCCCCCCCCCCCCCTTTTTCACTTGAAATACCAGATTCTCTTCCCCCTAGCAATGCTAAAGACCCTTTTATCTTCAACTCTGTCTAGACTAGGACTTAAAGTGCAGTGGTAGTACCTCCTGGCAAGCTTAACTAAAACAAACCGGACCAGCTAAGGCAGGCGTCTCTCGGCACACGGTCCAGGATGCCTTAGTGCTGCCTGATGAGTCCATACCTTTTTATATCTTAGTGCAGAGCAGACTGTGTGCTGCTGGGGGCAGCAGGGTGTGTGTGTTTTAGCACCTTTTGTCTCTCTTAGGTCAACCTGCTGCTGAGAAGAATGAGCTTAGTCTCGCTGCAACCCACACTGCTTTTGGAGCCCTTGTCCCTTGGTGGTGTTACTGGATGTTGTCACCTCAGCATGCTGGGCTGGGTGTAGGAGGGAATGGGAGGGTGAATAAGGCCCTTAAAAGGCAAAAGTGTTGCAGTGGAGGCTTGGACAGTGTTTCTAGAGAGAGGATATAGTAACTGCTTCAGACTGGACTAGACTCTCTGCTTCACTCCAGTGATCGATTTTCAGTTGGGAACTTGACACAGTAATTTAAGAGTTAAATTTCATTTTCAGTGTTTAATATTTTTTGAACAAAGATAACGTTTGCAAAGGAAATTTACACACATGTCTTAAATTCCTCCCTATGCCATAGTCTATGTGTGTTCAGCTGCTTCTCTCCTTGCTGTGGATGCTTTGGCTATTTTGGAATATAAATTTTTCCTAATTCTAGTTGACCCACTAAATCTTGTCAGCAACAGCTGACTGTTAGATGTTATGTCATGGTGTTACGGGTGGAAGGTTGAACAGCTTGAGGCAGGACCTGACTCTGCCAGACCAGTGCTTCTCCAGACCTGCTGCTGGTGTCCCACGATGAGGAACTGCCTTGTGAACGCCCCAAGGTGGCTCAGCCTGGAGCTTTGTGCAAACAATGAAGGCACTGTGCTCAGGAAACTGGCCTGGGGTAAGTCCAAGGAGAGAAGTGTGACACCAGGAATAATAATGAAATTGGTGGGAGTGGGACCCTGTGTTCAGCTGAATGTTTCATGGTGGGAAGGAGCAGATCTGGTTCTAAGAGCCTTTGTGGGCAATGTCAGCTGGTGAAGGACGAGGTTGTGTCTCTAGGCATTGTGCGGAGTGGTGGGTTTCTAGCACAGCTAAACTGGGTTTCTCTAGGTCATTGACATAGTGTCCTGATATCCGCGGGATGAATGTTGAGTGTTCAGCTGTCAGGCCAGGCTCTGCAAGTGTCTTCATTGGATTCTCACAGTTTGTGTCAAATTTCATAAACCCCATGAACAGTTCACTGGCGTTTCTCTTGAAGGGAGGGTAAGAGGTATCGGGCTGAGACCTGGAGAGGCTTCAGATCATTTTTATGGATCATGTTTTGTAACTTTTCCTGCCAATGGATCTTGTTTTACTCAGTGGTGACCAGGAGTGCAGAAGTTTGTTTGGTGCCCTTTAATTTTTGTCTCTCCAGAGTACTCCAGGGTTTTGTCCCCAGCAGACCAATGTGCAGTAGATCCTGAGCATGCTGTGCTGGGCTCACCCCTGTGCTACAGAGGGGAGTATTTCTTTCTTTAAAGCTGTGTTTACATATTTCATGTGGGAGGTGCTGGTCCCTGTGCCAGGGCAGTAAAGCTGTTGTCAGAAAGGTCTGTACATATGTAATGAGAGCAGATTATTTCTCCCTTATTTTGCTGCCTTAAGACAGGTGGACAGATTATAAGAGGATAGAGAGTACATGTTTATCAGTCTTTTCCTCTCTTTCATCACACACACACACACACACACACACACACACACCCCCACACCCCCCACCCACCCCACCCCCCCGCTTGTGGTGACCCCATTTTCTAGAGGGATAAAGCGAGCAGCCCAACCTCATTTCTCAAATCTGTTGTAGAGTGTGATGAGAGAAATGGAGGAGCTGCAGAACCAGGCGAGTGCAGCTGCCCAGCCCTCTTGAGGCTGCTCTGCTACAGCATTTCCCCTGGGGCTCTACCTGCTCTCTGCTGCTGTTGCTGCCCCTTGTTGGGGACCCTGCTGAGAGAAGTTTGGGTCCCATGTAAGCACTTTCTGTCTCTGCAGGAGCACCGGTGGCTGTGGGTGCAGCGCTGCCAACACAGCGCATCCCAGACAGGATTGCTGTTGCAAGTAACAGGCAGCATGGGAAGGCTGGGGGATTGCTGCACAGCTGATGGGAGTTTTGCTATGAGCCGGTTTCCTATCAAGAGAAGCCTGGTATTTTGTGGCTAAAACTGGTGGATCGAGAGTATGGGGGTGGCTGACCCATGGCCCTGTGTTAGACATCCAGCCGGTTCGCAGAGCGATGGGAGGAGCAAGTTGGCTCTCCTGGTTCAGCCCGATGCCGCCTTAGGCAGAATGTGCTGGATTTCTGCAGCAGTGCTGGCATCTGCTGTTCAGGAAGGAGCCCTGGCTCAGCTGCTGGGCTCAGCCCACCAAGGCACAGTGCCAGCAGTGCTGGATACAGAGGCTGGTACCTGGCTCCTGTCCTCCAGAGCCTATGTCATGTCCCCCAGTATATGGCACGAATGCTGGCTGGGTGGTTTTGTGGAGGTAAAAGTGATATCGGAGAGCTGGAGCAGGGAAAGCATTTCCTGATGGTGTTGGCTGGTGAGGAAGATGTCCTTCCAAGCCCTAGCATGAACTCTTGGTAGTTTCAAGGAGATGTCCTGAGGAAGGGGCATGTGTGGCCTATCTGTAGTGTGAACTTCAGTTGCAAAAGGTGAAAGAGCTGTAGGGGTGCACAAGAATCTGTGAATGGCAGATTTCAGCTGCTGCTGAGCTTCAGTCCCTTCCCATCTGTGTCCAGAAGAAAAATACCCTGGGGTGTGCTGGTGTCCTTCTGAGACGGTTTTTCTGGAAAGCCAAGAGTAAATCAGTTCCCCAGACTCTCTTAGTAGGTATCGAAGTAGTTCCAGTTGTGCAGGTCACAGCTGAGGCTGGCTGAGACCTCCCTGGTCCAGCAGCATTCGTCCCATCCTGCACTGCTCTGGCATTGGTTGCTCTGTGATGCTTCAGTTCCTCGTGTGTGCTGCAGCTCAAGGGGAGTTGCACCAGCCTGGCCTGGCTATCATTTGTCCTAAGCACATTTTTGGTTTGGGTGGTGACAATAGAAGGTGGTGTTTAGGGTGAGTAAGCTTTATATAGGGGATGCTTGATACCTAGTGGAGAACATTATATGGTGATCTACAGGTACAGGTGCCCTCCTGCTTATGTGCTTAAGAGTGATGTGAAGGACATTTGAGGAAAAATCCCCCACCCTGCATATTATTGGGATGATCAGTTTGTGGGAGCATCTGCAGTTTTGCTGTACTGGTCTTGGCTGGTTCCTGGGGTTGTATGTTAGCATTGGGCATCTCTGCCGGTGTTTGGGGGGATCTCTTGCCCACCAAAGCAGGGGTGAGCTGGACAGGGTGAGTGAATGTTAGGAAACTGAACAATTATTTTGCTTCAATGTAAGCAAATGGAATATAGTAGGAGTTGAACTGTTTTAGCTCCTGTGGTACATGAATGAGTGATTAAAAATTGCCCTGGAATTACCCTGGGAAATAACAGCCTGTCACTGTCAGCAGGTTGGGGTGAGCTTGACCTGCTCTTGACTTGGGTGACAGCACTGCAGGCTGCTTTGGTGTAGCAGTTCTGGTTAAAGGCTGAGGTGGCTCCTCCAAAGAACCCCTAGTTCTGTTTGGAGAGTTGGCAGTACTGTGTGTCCAGCAAGGGCCCAGCTGCTGTGGGTCCTGGCAGCGCTGGCATGGCCGGGGCTGTCCCCAGGCTCCGTGGGAAGGTGGTGCTGTGGCCAAAGCTGCTGCAGCCTCTGGTTCTGAAGGTGCTGCCAGCTCTGCCTGTCTGACTGTGAGGGCTTGCTAAGGGGAAAAGCTCTGTTCTCGTGCTTTTGCCATACACCCTCTTTGTGTCTCTGCAGAATATCGTGTCCAAGAATGCTATGCAGTACCGTGGGAATGCCCAGCACGATGCGCAGGAGTTCCTGCTTTGGCTTCTGGACAGAGTGCACGAAGATCTGAACAATGTGGTGAACTACAGCAGCATGCCTCCACTCAAGGTAGGGGTCTTGCTGGGAGTCAGCATGGGAGAGTAGCTCTGACTTTGCATGCTGTCTGTCTTTTTAACTTAGAGCTCCCTTTTTGGCTTCTCACCTCCGATAACTTGGGTGGAACAAAAGATTATGTTAAAATAATGTTGGTTTCTGGCCCTGTGATGTAACCAGCCATTTAACTGATCCCTTGCCAGTGCTCCCCAGTACAATCACTTGTGAATAGTTCCATACTGCTCTATGAGAGTGGGAGATCTGTGCCTTCCTCAGCTGCCCTGCCTCCCTCAGAGGCCTGCAGAGCCACCCCTGTGAGCAGAGTGACCTTGTTAGTTAAAAATATTATGCACTTTTTCTGGTAGTTTTGGGCAAGGAGGGCACAAACTTGACAAGGAGTACTGGAGCCACCCAGTGTGGTGCAGCTCCATGCCTGGTTGTGCTTCTAGGGTTTGTTCTTCTCTTGTAGCCACCGCTGGAGGATGACATGCTACTTGAAGGACCAGCCTTTCCAATCAGTAGTACTTTTGTGCAGGAACTCTTTCAAGCCCAGTACAGGTATGATATCTTGTAAATTTTGAGGCACTGGTGACCCCTGTATAATTTTACCCTGACACTAGCTCCAGTACAGTTGAAACTGGTGTCATTGTGTTAACAGCTGTCTGAATTCTTGTGGAATGACAACTGAGCAAAGATCTTGATCCAGGGGAGAGAATTCCAGTACTTCCCATTTGGTCTCTTCTGTGCAAGTCTGCAGTATCAGCCTCTTCCTCCTCTGCCCTGCTGCATCTCAAGAGCACATCAGTGCTCCTGGAGTGAAGTCTCAGGACAGCTCTGTGCTGTGAAGCTCACTTGGGCTGAGCAGAGGCAGGAGCCTGTGGCAGGATCCGGAGGTGCCTGGAGGCTGCTGGGGAGTTAAGGATCCTAGGCAGGGCTCCTGTGTTCTGGCACTTGGCAATTCTGAGCTGAATCTTTCACTGTCCCTTCAGGGCTTCCCACCTTTCTGAGCAAGTGAGCTTTTTAATTTCAGAACTTAGGCAAGAAAGCAGCCTTGTTTCCTGTGTTCCCCGATGATGAGTGGCTGTGCTGCTGTATGAATTCTCATTGCTGGGCTTTTTTCCTGATATTTGCAGGAGATTGTTGTCTAGAGTTCTTTCTTCCAAGTAAGAGACCTGCAGCACCCACTCTTGCCAGCTCTTCCCTGTCACTTCACCTTGATCCAAAGGGAAAGCCCTTCCAGGCCTTCCATTGTAGAACTACTGCTGGGGAGTTAACAGTTTTGCAGTGATGTTTCCTGAAAGCCAAACTCAGTGAGTGAAGTCTTTTGGGTATGCCCCGTAGTGAACTTTGAAACTAATCACTTTGAGAGGTTCTACAGGAGCCCATAATTCCCAGCAGCTCTGTTTGCAGAGGCTCTTCAGAGCCCTGCTCCTTGGAGGAAGAAGAGGAGGAAGGGGCAGCCAGGATGACAGGCAAAGGCATGGTTAGTTGTGTTTTCATTGGTTTATCCATTCTTGGTGACACAAAGTGTAACTGCCTTGTTTCTGGTGCTTGTGCCAGGTCCTCCCTGACGTGCCCTCATTGCCAGAAGCAGAGCAACACCTTTGACCCTTTTCTCTGCATCTCTTTGCCAATTCCTTTGCCTCATACACGGTATGTAACTTTCTGGAATTTAACGGTTTGCTGTGCATGTGGTGGTGTTTAATTTGCTGCAGAAGGAAGAGAGATGTCAGCAAAATCTCTCCAGTAAGTCTTTAAAAAAGATAGATAGGACCATATGGGGCTTTGATTTCTTGCTTTGCAGGTAAATTGGAAAATTGAGCTTTTTACTTGATTCAGAATGGCCTTCCACCCCCACCCTTAACTTCCTGTAGAATTATTTTTGGGGAGAAAAAAAAATTATTTTATTCAGGTAAACAAAATATTTTGCTTTGACTTCATTTATAGCATTTGAAAATTAAAAAGGGGAAAAGGATGAAACACTTTTATTTTTTTTTAAACTTTCTTTAGAACAGTCTTACTGATCATTCCAATATCAAAAAGTAAAGTTAAAAACTTTTCTGCAGAATGGTTTGCTTTTTTTCTGAAAGGCAACTCTTGCCAATAAAGAAAAAATCTCCAGGGAGTTAAAAAAAAAACCCCAAAAGTCCAGGTAAAAAGTCCAGAGTAAAAAGAGATACACAGCAAAGCTGTTTATCATGGTGTAAATAACACCTTCACTTGATGTTTTGGAGATGCAGAAGATTTGTTTGGGTTCTGGAAGCAATGGAAGAAAGTAGTGAAAGGACATTAACGGTGACTTGTGTCCCTTTTGAGTCAGAGGTCTCCATTCTACTGCAAGCCAGAGGCTGAGGGAGGGAAAGTAGCTGGCTGCCCACCCAAGGCAAGGTTCAGCCTGGAAGGGCAGCCTGGAGCCCCTGTTTCCAGTAGCAGCTCTCTCAAGTGCTTTGAGGCGCTGCCTGGGACTGTCCTAAGCTGTGTTGCTGGTTCCTTGTTGGAAAATTCCAATTTCCTTGTCACAGAGTTATTTTAACTTTGTGAGGCTTTTTTGAGATGTTGTTCTGCTTGAGGGAGCAAGTAGCACTGGTCCACTGGTCCATGTAGTAAGAAAGAATCTGTAGGAATTGGATGTACTTAATTGGCTGCCGCCCAGTGTAGCTGCAGTGTGAGGTGGATCTGGGCTGCCAGGAAGGCCCCCAGGATGGCTGGCTCTCTTCAGAGTAGTGCCAAGCCCCACCAGTTGCTCCTGTGCTCCACAGGCCGCTCTACATCACCGTGGTGTACCAGGGGAAGTGCTCTCACTGCATGCGCATTGGGGTGGCAGTGCCCATCTCCGGAACGGTGGCCAGGCTGCGGGAGGCTGTCTCCTCGGAGACCAAGATACCCACGGAGCAGGTAATGGGCTGGTCTCGTTCTACATGTGCCCTCCCTCCAGCAGGGTGGGAGTGTGGAAACTTGTCCCTTGTTGGGTATGTGGGAATTCAACTTCTCTGTCTATGATTGAATGGGGGCAGCAAGATGGTGGGATCTGGATCATGTTATTCCTGAGCATTGGCTTTTTGAAACCTAGTGAGGCTGTGGTACCCATCAGTGGAGTGTTGGAGACCTTCTGCCTGATCATGCAGGGGTCCATGTGTGCTGGCAGTGAGGGAATTGCTGTCAGCTATGGGGGAAGCTGTTGGATCCCACCAAAACTTCTCCATGTTCTGCCTTTACCCCAGATTTATGGCAGTCCTTTTCCCTGATGCTCACTCTTGGCCAGTGCCAGGATGTTCTGAGGAATGCCATCCCTTAGCAGGAAAATCCCAGTTGGGAGACAGGGAGGCTCAGGTGGAGCGAGCACATGTGGCTTAATGGTTTCTGGTTTGCTTCTGCTGACTCTAGATCGTGCTGACAGAGATGTACTATGATGGCTTCCATCGTTCCTTCTGTGATACTGATGACCTGGACACCATTCATGAAAGTGACTGCATTTTTGCTTTTGAGACTCCAGAGATATTTTGTCCTGAGGGTATCCTCAGTCAGAGAGGTAAGTCAATAACACCCCTTACTGCCCACCTCAAGTGACTAGGTGAGGGAGGCTTGTTTTGGAAAAGGACATACTTGAGAATAAAAGTTCCACACGTAGTTGATGTTCTGGTGTATTGATTTCAACTCTGACTTTGCTCAGACTTATTCCACCAGACTTAATGTTGTTGTCAGCCAGTAGGTTATCAAGAAGCAATGTACACTCCCTTCTTCCCTTCCCAGGGTTGATTCTGCAGGCCAGGCTGCCTTAATGTGAAATTTGTTGTCAGGTTTGATTTAAAGACCTGCTAGGGACCAGATGAAGCCACTGAAATTGTGTTATTTAAAATTAGATTGCTGGTGATGAATAAGCAGTCTCAGGAGTGAACAAACACTTTCAAAGCTCAAACACCTCAGCTTCTCTGCAGCTACCCCTCCATGAAGGGGAATAATTGAGAAGGAGTGTAATCAAAGTAAATTTTATTGCTGGAAGTAGCAAGTAGGGTTTGTGTCACTTCAGCTTTTCTTGGTGAGCAGACAAAGCAGTGAGTGCTTGTACAAGTTGCTTTGAAAAATCAGGGAGGTGAGCACGTGGGTATAATTTTTTCCTGTAAAGGAGCAATCACTATGAAAAGTAATTTCTCTTTGAGGCCTTCATACAGGTGGTAAAAATGGTTTTGATGCCATACTACATGCAGCAGAAGGAGGGCTTCCTGAGGTGGGCATCAGGGCGCTAAAGGCAAATGACATAACAAAAGGTTTCTTTTCTCCTAATTTTTCAGGAATACATGTGAATAATAACCTGAATAACTTGAAATGTGGCACTGAGCACTCCCGAACAATATCTTACACTCAAGGAACAGTGAAGTCTGGAAAACTGGAACAGTCCTCTAAAACAGTAGCCAACGACAAGATTGTCTTGCTGGTGTGTAACAGAGCGTGCACTGGACAGCAGAGCAAAAGGTGACTGGGAGCTCCACAGTCAGACTTACTGTTCTGGCAGCTTCCTTAATTGACCTGGGTTTTACTCCTTGTGAAGTGAGAACACAAGGTGAAGGAGTCACAGCTTACATTCCTAGAGCATGTTCATCAAAAACCAGTAGTGAATGCAGCAAAACACTCCTAATCTTGGTTAACTTCAAGTAGTCCAGTGTTATTGGGAAGTGGTGAATACAGACCTGTCAGAAGGACATACCCCCCCTCCCTGTAGAGCTGTCTGGTTTCAAGGAGCAATGAACATGTCTGGCCAGATCCTGTGGTGTGTAGAAATTTTTAATTGGATTGCAAACGGGGTGGGGGATGTGAGAAACAGCCATGGCAAAGGCATTTGTACCAACAACAGCCTGAGAACTATCCTGGCTGCTGAGGCTGGTTTCACAAACACCCAACCAGGCTGCACAGCTCTCTAGCTCAAAGAAAGCTGCTTGAGCACGGAGCAGGACTCTCTGCATGGATATCCAGAGCATCTCTCCTCTGGAGACAAGTTTTTTAAATACCTGGTTTCGGGGGAGTTTCATCCAAAGCCATGTGTGAAGGATAAGGGCCCTGTCAGAGTTTGGGGATCTGACTGCTGAACAGAGGAATTGTTTAATTGTTCCCCTAAATGCTGCTCCTTTCTGTAGGTTTGGCCTGCCCTTTGTGTTGCATTTGGAAAAAACGATAGCCTGGGATATTCTGCAGAAGGAGATTCTGGAGAAGATGCAGTATTTCCTGCGGCCTGCAGTCTGCCTGCAGGTAGGCAAATGGTTTGTCTGTTTTGAGACTGCCAGCTGTGTGTGATGGAGACTAAAGGGGAAGCCAGTTACTTGGAGCGATGACCAGGCTGCACACACTGAAATGATGGCTTCCCAATATTTTTCCATGCAATAACATGCAAGTTTGGTATTCCACCTCTTCTGTGCTTTTGTCTGCTGTTTGCTGGAGGGCACAGGTGAGGTTAGGAGGGATTAGTGCTGCTATTTGCACTGAAAATCCACTGGTTAGTGGTGTTTGCCTAAAAGAACACTGAAATGTTTGATTAGTGACTGTGCTTCTGATGAGAACTTCCTCAGAGAGCAGTGAGGTATCTCTTCTGGTCACCAGAGAGGAGATGTTGGGTACAAAGCCTCAGATGCTGGATCTCCCTCCTCTGTTAGCTGTTTGGCATAGGCACTTTTGAGATATTTTCTAGGGTAAAGTACCTATTGGGCAGTGCCAGGAACAGCTTTGCACATGGGAGGGTTGGGTTTGGTCACTGAGGTGGCTTCTCTCTACAGGTTTGCCCGTTCAGCTTGCGAGTGGTCAGTGTTGTAGGGATAACGTACTTGCTACCTCAGGAGGAGCGACCCCTCTGCCATCCAACAGTGGAAAGGTGAGTGTGTCATGTTCCTGGGAGTGGGAAGAGGTTTGTCATCAGGGAGCTCTGTGTGTAGCTGTACAGAATGGTACAGTCTTGGTGTGGATGTGTGGAATGGACTTCATGGGTCTGAGGAGCTGGGAAACAACTGAGCTTCCTCAAGAAGCTGTGTGAGGATTGCTCAGTTTTGTGTCATGCCATCTGGAGTCTATTCTCCTTGAAAATGGAGAACAGAATGCAAGTATGACTCCTATTTAAAGTTTGGTTTGTGATTGCTGTTTAGAAATTGTTGTAGGTGCCTGTTCTGTAACCAAGTTTACAGTTACTTGTTTATAGAACTAATGTACCCAGGTAAATGCAGTTTGCTAGCTTTGATCCCCCCTTTGCTGTATCGGTTCCTTTTATCTCTTTGCAAATTGGAACTGTGGGGAGTGGCAGATGAAGGGCTAGTAGAGGGACTGATGTGTGTGGAAGATAATGTAGGGTTCCGATGGAAAGGTGGTCTAACTTATGTCTGCTCCTCTTTCCAGGGCATTGAAGTCGTGTGGACAGGGGGGAACTGCTCATGTGAAATTAGTGGTAGAATGGGACAAAGAAACTAAAGATTAGTAAGTATGAAGTCCTGTGTTCACCTTGAGAACAATGGTTGTGGCTTGCTTGTGTGAATTGTCCACACTTCTGCAAACATGACGCCCTCAGAAGCTCCACCCTATGCCCTGGCCCCTGTCCACAGGGACAGACTGAGGCTGGGTGCCCTATTCTTTCTCCCAGTTTGAGTCTTTTTCTCTTTAGCTGGGATTTTGCATTATGGAACAGATGTCTTGGCCATGGCTCCTTCCCCCACATACCATATTCCTGTGAGAAGGTCTGTGGGCAGCAAGTAGCTTTATCTGTGAAGTAAACTATCATGGAAGATGTTTGCCCCTGTGTTCAGTTGTTGCCCTGGCAGGATCTCTTGCCAATCAGCTCTCGCTCACGGGTAATGGGACCTCCGGAACAGCTCCTCGGCAGTGCAGGGAGTGGGTGGGTGTACTGGTAACTGTTTTGTCTCCCCAACACAGCTTGTTTGTGAATACAGAAGAGGAGTATATTCCAGACAGTGAAAGTGTCCGCCAGCAGAGAGAGCTTCATCAACAACCTCAGACCTGCACTTTATCTCAGTGTTTCCAACTTTACACCAAAGAGGAACAGGTAGGGACAAGACTGGACCCAGAAAGTCTGTCTGGTCCTTGTGCAGCCTGCACTCCTGGGCTCAGCAGAGCAGCTGTTTTCTGCAAACACTGATGTGTCAAGACAGGAGAATAAATTTGTAACACAATACTTGTTACCAGTCTGGCTTGCAGAGTGTCTCTGCTGTGAAGAGAAGGCTGGGGGAGGTACTGCTTTTGGGGCTTTTTACCCCAAATGTTGATAAGAGAACTTGGTCTTCTCCTGTGTGATTTCCTCCCTGTGCCATAGCAATGTCTTTGACACCTTATAAAGGGTTAGAACAATGTAGAATGGGCTGCCCAGATTGGTTGTGGGGCCTCCTTCTCTGGAGGCATTCAAAACCCTCCTGGACTGTTCCTGTGTGACCTCACCTACATGATCCTGCTCTGGCAGGGAAATTGCACTAGATGATCTTTTGAGGTCTGTTCCAATCCCTAATATTCTCTGTGGAAATTTACAGCTCTGTTGGAGCAATTGTGTGTCTTCAAGCCTGACCAGGGCTGGGGTAGTCTCAAGGCAGCCCCCACTAAGTGAGACACCCCCCAAACGGCGGCACAGTGACCGCTGAGCTTGGTTCTCCAGGCCACTCTCCTGCTCTAGCTCTGCTCATGGTGTGAGGAGGTGGAAGTAGCAGGAGTTTTGGTGTGTCACAGGGCTGACTGGGATGGATCTGAGCTGGCCCTTGCCTGAAACACAAACAATTGGCATCATTCTGCCAGAAGTGTCTAATCTGCTGTAGAAAGAGATGATCTTAAAGGTGGACTGCAGACCTATGGTTGAGCTTTACTAATGTTGGAGCCTCTCATATCGCTTCTTTCAGAGGTGAGGGAGAAGTTTTCTGACAGCTTGGAGCCCTCTGGCTTCTGAGTTTTCTGATCACTGGGCTGTGGAGGGATGTACATGTTGTGTTTGTGTCTCTGAAGACACATTCTCCTTTGTGGACAGTGAAAATCTGCAGATTGTAAGTCTGTGTCATGGGACATAGGGAGGCTCCAGAGGGCAGTGAGGTGTCAGATTAAATGAAGCTCACTTGTCTCCTTTCTGTTCTGATTCTTTCTTTGCTGCTGTTTTTGTGGTATTTCCTTTCATTCAGGCTGCCAGACCTGCTTTGTATTTCCTGTTGTTTTTCCTTCTCCTCCCCCCTCTCCCTTCACGGGGATTGGAATTAAGTGGAAATAGCTTCTGTGCACAGCATCTGAATTCAGTCCTGCAGTGGGATGTGCCTCTGGTGTGAAGCACACATGTCCCTTTGCTTATCACTGTTTAGAAGAGCATCATTGGGAATTTGCATTTTCCAGAAGCTTGCTGAGAGCTGGAGGGGGGTGGGTACAGGGGTCAGTGTCTGCCCTGAGCAGACATAGTGGAAGCTGCCTTGGAATCTGGAGACTAATACCCACTAATACCTCTTCCCTTGTAGCTTGCCCCAGATGATGCCTGGCGATGCCCACACTGCAAGCAGCTGCAGCAGGGGAGCATCACACTGAGCCTCTGGACCTTACCTGATGTTCTGATCATACATCTTAAAAGATTTAGACAGGTGAGTGTGTCTGCAGTGGTTCTGTGGCTACTGCTCAGCTGGGGAATGCCCTGACTAGACCCCCTGTTCAGAAACAGCTGGCCTGCCCTCCAAATTCCTCTCCTGTTTTCCCTGAGTGGTGGCCTCATTGCTGCTGCAGCTCATACTCTCTTACCTTAACACAGGAAGGAGACCGAAGGATGAAACTTCAGAACATGGTTAAATTTCCACTGAGTGGCTTGGACATGACTCCTCATGTTGTTAAGCGCAGTCAGAGCAGCTGGAGTCTGCCATCTCACTGGTCACCCTGGAGGAGACCTTATGGTCTTGGAAGGGATCCTGAGGACTATATCTATGACCTGTATGCAGTCTGCAATCATCATGGCACCATGCAAGGGGGGCACTATACAGGCAAGTATCCTGAAATTTATGTATGTTGGATCCTTTCTGAAAGAAAATCGTTTTTCTATTGAGTGGCCATAACTTCATCTTCCTTGACAAGAGGCTCTAACCCAAATCAAACTAGCAAGGGCTGTATATGGAATACTGGAGGGGTAACTTTTATGTAACTTTTATGACTTTGAGAAATGGAACAATGCCTGTTGACCCCAAATGTTTTGCTGTATGTTTCTTTCTCTGCTTTTTTTTTTTCTCGGAGTAATGTAACTGGCTTTTTATATTTCAAAAGTGCTCCTGGTCACTCATCTCTGAACTTCTGTAGTTGCAGGAGGCTATTATAGGAAGCATTTGCACATTGCCTCTGCACAGGCAGTTTATTAACTCAGCTTGTTCCATTAGCTCCCAGACCAGCCAGAGTCAAAGTTGCTTGGTGGCTATGTGGATCTGTGTGACTTCACACAGCAGCCCAGAAAACACGTCTGGTATTGCCAGATGTATGTCTGCCAGTGATGTATGTTTCTGGGCTGTTCCTGGGTGGGCTTGGTTAGAAGGAGGTTCACTGATGGCAGACTGCCACCAGTAGCAGAACATGAAAGGAGTGGAGCCACCCCTAATGTTGTTCTGTTCTGGGCATTAATGCTGGACAAAGAAAATGCTTGAATGGAGCTGTTTGTTGTATTCTGATGGTATTAGGCCCCCATCTTGTCAGTCAGACTGGAAGAAGATGTGTGTTGCATGAATAATCTGTTCATTTCCTTCTCCTCTGAGCCCATCATAGCAGATAAGGTTATGTGTAACAAACCCAAGAGTAATAGGAGTGAGGAAAATCTAACAGTAATGTATTTTCTCTCAGCATATTGCAAAAACTCAGTGGATGGCCAGTGGTACTGCTTTGATGACAGTGAAGTTCAGCAGCTTTCTGAAAATGAAGTCTGCAAGCAGACAGCTTATATTCTTTTCTACCAGAGACGCACAGCAATCCCATCATGGTCTGCTAACAGCTCGGTGGCAGGTGAGCTCCACTGGCATTGTCAAGGAGCAGTTGTAGTTTTTCTTTCATGGATAATTTGTCCTTCTGAAGAATTTTCTGCCCAGCTCTGCTTAAACTCCCACTGTCTATCCCAGAACTCAGCAAGACTTGTCCGAGTCTCTGGAGATGGGAGAATCCACTCCAACCCCATGAGTAGTTCTGCTCAGAGCTGGCCTTGTCAAAACCATGATGTATAAACGTGAATGACCCATTTCCCTCCAGCAGTGCCATGAGTCCTAAGTAGGAAGCCAGCAGCCAAATTTGTCAGTTCTGTCAGGACAAGCTGGGGTGAGGGGTTGCGGCGGGGGGAGTGTGTGATGTACCTTTGGTAAGGGGAGGGGTGGCATGGCACCACAGTTCTTCAGCAGCTCAAGGACCATCCTCTGCCCACATGCTGTGGTACCCATTCTTCTGACAGCATTCTGGGACAAGTGTAGTTCTGTCTTCCACTTAAGACTGAAGCTACTTCAGAAGCGCCTTGTTATCTCACAACTGGATGTTGTGCCTCTATAGGCCAGCCCCAGGTATCTGTCAAAGCAAGTGCTGTGCACACTTTGCTCTAGGTGGCCTTCCAAGGCTTCACGTGCTCTGCAGCTTTGCACCCCTGGGCTGATGTCAGTGCCCAATTCCTTGCAGGCTCCACAAGCTCCTCTCTCTGCGAGCACTGGGTCAGCCGTCTCCCCGGCAGCAAGCAGCCCAGCATCGCTTCGGCAGCGTCGTCGCGGCGCACGTCTCTGGCTTCCCTCTCAGAGTCTGTAGAGCTGACTGGGGAGAGGAGCGAAGATGATGGTTCGTATCAGCACTGCAGTGCTGGGGGTACTGGGCCACTAGTTTTTTTTTTCTACAGGATTACTACTAAAATAGCTGCAAAATACATAGCTATGAGATGGCTACTCTGGCAGCTGGGGCAGGCAGGCACTGTGCTGGGAGGAGCAGGCAGGTCCTGGCATAGGTGAGTTTTTCACTGATATGAGAAGATGGAGAAGAGCATGGCAGGAGCCTCAAGGAGCCTTTCAAAGAAAGGAAATACCATCAACAAAAACAGCTTAATTGAGAACTTCTTGTGCTTGTGTTTTTTCTGGGTTTTGCTGCAGCACCTTTGCAGGGAGGCTGAGTTATCACTTAACACAGGCTAACTGTGCTTTAACTGGCTCCTCCACTTAGTGCCTTATGCTGTTTGACAATGTGGAGCTTTATGGGATATATAGATGTCCCTGCAGCAGTGCTGTGATATCAGAACTAGCTGTGGTAGTTGCATTTCCAAAACTTTTGTATTTTGCAAGTACAAATACATTGCTTTAGCTGAAGACATGGAAATCCTACTTTGTCTTTTGCAGGACAGTATGGGAAATATTCTTTAATATAGAAAAATGTATTTCTGGGAGCATAATCATAGTTTGTAAACTCATTGCTGGTTTGAACTCATTGCTAGTTTCAAGGACTTTCAAGGTACAAAACTTGCATTTGGTTTCCTGCTGCTCAGGGATGAGAGGAAAATCTGGATTTTCAGTTATGCTTCAGAGAGTTACTTCTGGGTGACCACTATTAAATAACAGTTGTTGAATTAAGTCCTTACTCATCCTTCACGCAGGAAGCTGTACCTGTAGCAGTCCTGCAGAGACAGGCAGATGGTGATGTGTTCTGTGAGTGGGTGGGATGAACCAGTGGCAGGCTTGGCTTCCACACTGAGGACATCACTTTTTTTCCTCTGCAGGAGGATTTTCCACTCGGCCGTTTGTAAGAAGTGTCCAGCGTCAGAGCTTGTCATCTAGATCTTCTGTCACCAGCCCACTGGCAGTGAGTGAAAATGGTGTCAGGCCTTCATGGTCCCTCTCGGCAAAACTGCAGTTCCGCTCCAACTCTCCATCCCGCTTCTCTGGAGATTCCCCTGTACATACATCTGCTTCCACGCTGGAGAAGATCGGGGAGGCTGCTGATGATAAAGTCTCCACTTCTTGCTTCGGCAGCCTGAGGAATCTCTCGAGCAGCTACTTGGAGCCCTGTGATGGCAGTCGACGGGAGCACAGGACGACTCGCAGAGCTCCTTTGGCCGTCATGGAAGGGGCATTCAGGGAAGAGTCTGTTGTAAGGACCTCTAGCTCAGATCTCTCAGATGGGTATTGTAAGAGCTCTGCGCAGCCAGACAGAAATCACCCTGCTTTGGACCCTTTTGATAACAACAATCAAATTGCCTTTGTTGATCAGAGTGATTCTGTGGATAGCTCTCCAGTCAAGGAGGTGAAAGCCCCCAGTGGGACAGGCCTGGCTGCAGAGAAAGCAGATGGCACCCCTAGGAAGGTTCACAGCTCCAAGGGAATTTCTGAGCCAGACAAAAGTTTGAGGAAGGGGAGGACAGTCTTCCCTACCCAAGAGACCAAAGCGTCTCACTCTTCTCCTCCTCCACTAAAGAGTTCCCAGAAAGTTTCCCGGTCAAGAAGTAAGACAGACTGCTCTAGGGCCAGTGGGCGACACGGGTCCCCTGCTCTCACTCAGGCTAAGAAGGACCACAGCACAAAGCCCCTTGAGGTGGCTGTCCCTTCGGCTCAACAGAAGCAGAAGTCAGCTAGTTCTCCAGCCTCTGCAGCTGCCAAGAAAAACCCATCAGGCTCATTGACTAAAGGCTCTTCTACTGGGAAGAGCCGGACTTCAGACCGAAGCCTCAGCAGGGAGGGCTCTAAGATAAGTCTGGGGTCTGATAAAACAAGCGTTACCAGCGGCTCAAGGACGAGCTCCCCACGGATAAGCCACTCCAGGAGTGACAGCAGAGCAGTAGATAGCAAACATGTGCGGAGTTCTTCCATGGCCAACCTGCGGTCTCCAAATGCTGGTGTGCGTTCTGGTTTGAAGAGGGACAGCAAGTCAGAAGAGAAGGGATTGTCTTTCTTTAAATCAGCCTTAAGGCAGAAGGAGACCCGGAGGTCAGCGGACCTGGGAAAGACAACGATGCTCTCAAAAAAGACAGGGGGTGGCAGTTCTAAGTCAGGCAATAAAAATGTGCTGGAAGACAAATTGGAGAAAGGTGTTGTCCCACCAGCCTCTCAAACCAATGCCAATGTTACTACAAAAGAAAAACCTGTCCCAAAAGATGCCACACCCAACAAACATTCTCTGCTATCCAGTCGCAAGTCAAAGTCTTCCCAGTTAGATCCTGGAGTCCAGTCTCCTCCCTCCAGTGGCAAGCAATCTGCTGACAAGCCACTGAAAAAATTACCTTCCAGCATGCAGGTGTCTGTACGGCCTTCTCTGGAACCTCAGTGAAATGCTGCAATCCAGGTGTCTTTTTCTTCTGCTGAGAAGCTGATTTATTCTGAGCTCTTGTTTTTGTGTTGTTTTTTTTTTTGTTCATGTGCCTAATGTATGTTTTGAGGAGAAGTTAACTGCAAGTTGCTAAAGCGCCTTTTGATTCTGCCATCAAACCAAATAGCCACAGGCAGCCTGCACTGATGATGCAAGTAGTGTAGCTGGAGTCTTTGTTGAACATGAATGCAGCTGTCCCATAGCACTTTTACAGGAGTCTCTTTACAGAAAATGCAACAACCCTTCAGATTCAAGGTTTGAAATCTGAACCCCACTTGTACTGACACTTGTGTGCTTTGTAGAGCTGTGAACTGATACTCCTTTGGTCTTGTTCTGAGCAGGCTGTGTCCACGCTGGTGTATGGCCTTGTTCTGAGCTGTGGAGGATGCGAAGGAAACTGGAGAGACTGCTGCTTCTTTATGCTCTCTCTCAACCCTCTCTCCCTACTCCCCTCCATTTTTCCAAGCTTTCTAAAGGGCAATATTTCAACACTAATGTTGTTTCTCAGGTATATACTCATCCAGTATAGGAGGGACTAGCATTAGTGGATGGACAGAAAGGTACCTGTGTGTCTGTGTATACATGTGTCTAATAGATTTCATTTTTGCATTCCAATAGCAGAAACTGTTCTTTTTCCCCATGAAATGTAACCTGCTTTTTTTTGTTGCTGTGTGTACAAAGAGTTTTACTCTAGTCCGCACCTAAGGTGACCTCTACCCTGTCTTCTTTAATTACTTTCTCTCTTCTGAAACGCTGTAGTAAGCAACAGACGAAGTCACAAAGCGGCAGTGGTTGCCATCTCATACCTGTGCTGGACAGGTGATGGTTGCAGCGCCACAGGAGAGTTTTCCTGGTGCCCCTGACCAGCAGCGGTGCAGTCAGGGCTCCTCTTCAAACTCCTGAGAAGAAGCATTTCCTAATGTGCTTAGATGCATCATCATAGCAGTGTGAATATAGCATCTGTTACTGCAAGGATAAATGTTTAGGTGAGCTAAGTGTCCTCTTGTTCTCTCTGCCTTCTCTGGGCATGCTTTGAACAGGCCTGTTTGTGCGAGGTGGAGGGGACATACCAAAGCACTGCAGAGCAGTCTGACCTTTTCCAGGGTGCTGCAATGTCCCTCTCTTGTCACCTTCCCTGGCAGGTCTGTCTGCCATGTGCCACTTGGCGAAGTGATCCCCATTCTCCTTTGGATGAGAGTCTCTGTCAGGGTTAAAACACTATCTGGTGATGTGCTTGTTTACATGCCCTTCATACAGGGGAGATTCCTCAAGTTCTTTAAGATTCCTCTTAAAATATGGATTCCTCAAGTCCTTTTATATACGTGTGGTATATATTTTTTTTAATTTCTAGTTTCATGAGTTTTTATTAATGCGCTGCATATCCTTTATGTACAGCAGCAGTCTTGTGTAGGTCATGACATGCAGCAGCTGGGCAGTGTGCTGGGCACGCTTATCTTCTGAACGAGGTCTTTGCCTGTCATAGTCTTGTGTGGCAAAACTTCTCCGGGCTTATCTTGTGGACAGATGTAGGTATACGTCTTTTCTGTCAATGTTACAAACAGCCTTTGAGCTAGTAGGGACTGAGCTAGTCTGTTCCACCTCCTCTCTTGAGCTGATGTGCTGATGACCCTGCCTTGTCCCCAGGTCTGCTGGGCACATCCCTGCTCCATGGTCACTTTTCACGCTTGGCTTGGCTCCAAAGCAGCAAGCTCTGGAGAGGAGTGTTCTGGGAATAGCTGACACCTCATAGAAAAAGCAGTGGGTGTGTGGAGCAGAGCCAGGGATGCCCTGGAGCCATGGGTGATGGTGAGCCCTCCTCCAGTATAACCATTGCTCTGTCCCGATGGTGTTCTGCAGTACTTGCCTTCACGCAACCTGTGTGTTTGAGCGAGATTCTGGACTCTGTGCCCTGGACATTGTTTTTAAACCTGAACACGACCATATTCTTGATGTGTTTCTTCTCCTGGGTATTGTTTCAGTCTCATTTATTGCAGCAACAAGAAGCAAAAATTGCATTACTTGCTTCTTAGATGTATGACTTGGATTATTCTTGGATTATTTTTTGTAATATCCAGCAGAGCAGATAAGACTTGCTTCACATTGTAGTACCTAAAATTACTCCCTGAAATGTTGATGTTGAAGTATTTGTTTAAGGTTTTATCTGTATTAAGGTCTTGCACTGTGTTGGCTCTTCTCTTGTAACAACTCTTCTATCAAGAATGTAATTCTGGTAACTAGTGCTAACTTGGTTTGGTATCTTTTCATAGACTGAACCTAGTTTTCTGTGCGTTTTACCATGGGACGTTTGTGAAAGGTTACTTTTTATCAAATGACATTTTCATGGCATCATTCACTGAAGAAGTTTAAACTGGAAGCTGGTGTATGGTTTTTGAGGTGGTTTTGCTCCTGTATTTTGTTTAGACTGAAAGAAATTTGAAGCCCTGTCCAATTCAGTAGTTCAATATGATTGATAGGACAAGAGGAAACAGCCGCAAGTTGTGCCAGGGGAGGTTTAGGCTGCACCTGAGGAGCAATTTCTTGCCTCCAAGGGCTGTCCCAGGCTGCCCAGGGCAGTGGTGGAGTACCTGTGGTGCCTGAAGGGGTTTCAAAGCCATGGAGATGTGGTGCTGATGGATGTGGTTTAGTGGTGTCCTGGCAGTGCTGGGGGACCTGAAAATCTTAAAATGTCTTTTCCAAACTAAATGATTCTGTGATTCTATCTGGGGCGTGAGAATGTTCATTAGAGGTCTAATTTGGGCAGAATGTGGATGGATGGTCCTGGTATTTGAGCAGCTGATGTTAAAAGCAGTCAAACCTCTGCAATCTGATGATAATGTAATACAGCTTTTTCTCTGTGTTCCCCATAACTCCTGATGGACATTGCAGCTCTAGCACAATCTGTTCTGTGCCTACTGCCAAACTGGTGTTCATACCTGTCCCTCTGAAAGCAGTTGCTCTGGTGCATGGGCTCTTTGCTCTACCAGCAAGCATAAAGCGGGCAGGGGAGGCTGCACTGGCAGTGCCCCTGTTGGAGAGCAGATGCTGCTCTTTGGTGAGCTGCGAGCATGTGGTGTGTCATCAGGCTCAGGAGGGCTTGATGTAGGGTGTCAAGCAAGGTGTTTTGATTGACAGGGTGTGCTGTAGCCCACATTGAGTATAAAGTACATAGTGGGTAAAATGCACAGAGCATGCCCATGTAAGACCTAGAAAGTGCAGCCCCTGCATGCAGGGTCAATTGATGCTGTTACAAAGCAGTTAGGAAAGCAGCCGTTTGCTGCCACTCTTCACTGCACCACAGACTGCCAGTATTTTGTGAGCTTCCTTGCACAAGAGAGGGCCTGAGTTTGTGGGTCCAGGAACCCCCAACGTTTGTTAAGCCAAGCCTCGCTGCTCTTTAGGTCATGGCTCTGTCAGTCATGTAGAACTGAATATGTGTTATTAGAGACCCTACCTGAAGTGATTTGGGGAAAAGCAACATCTGCCTTCTTTCCTTGCTCTAAAGCAGGTTTATTTCTCAGCCCTTTCCTGCACATGAATTCCTATCCGTGTGTGTTGTGTTGTCCAGAGATAAGGATGTGGCACAGTACTAGGGAACACTCCAGAGAGGGATCTTCCAAGTCCTAGATGCCAGCACCACCTTGGCTTTGTGTATTGGTCCTTAGAACAATGAAGGTTCAAGGCTGTTCTGAAGCAGCTGCTTGTATGTGGTCACCTCTTTTCTTAAAAATCATGTTTGGCTTCAGAATCACTTATGCCTGTGGAGGAGGTGGGTTCTGCTATCTTCTGAAGGTCACTGTTGGCTAGGGATCTCCACCAGCCCCTGGGTGGTGGCGCGTGGGGCCTGGAGGTCTTGTGGCTGGGCATCTGAGTGGGTTTAGAGCAGTTGCTGTCCAGGTCAGCTTTTCCAGTCACATGCAGCTGTGACACATGTGGAGTCACTGTGGCTTGGTGTCCTGGGGCAGAGTAGTCTGGGGCCCCAGTGCTGGGGACCTGCAGCTGAGGTTTCAAAGGCAGCCCCATGCTGCTGAGAAGCACCTTGAAGGGTGAAGCCCAGAACAGCCCCTGTGCTCAAACAGCCCCACAACTCCCAACAAGAAGTGGGGTTCAAGTCCTCTGACAACCTGTTTCCAGCTGACTTTGTGCTAAAGTCACCTGCACTGGCCGCGTTTCACACCACACCCCATTGGATGCTCGATCCTGCTCCTGGGGCCAGCCCCCCGGGACCAGAGAGCAGCGGCACCTTCCTTCCCGTGCTAGATTCCTGCTGGACTCACCGAAAGAAATTATTTTTACCCTTTTTGGGCTGCATCTTTTGGATAGTGTTTAGTAGTATACAAATTATAAGCACATTTTCAATGACGTGTATTAAAAAGGCACCTTTTATTTGTATTAATCATGTTTGATAGACAGTTTGGTGCCTGCAGTTCTCTGTAACTTGTGTCTCACTTTGGGTGTATAAATTGTTAACCCTTTCAAACTTATCAAATATGGCTAAATAATAAGATGCTTAGGATAGAAAATTAGCAGCTTAATTACAATACACTTATTCCACTGTAAGTGCCCTCATCCATCCTATCTGCAGGGTTGTTTGCTTTCCAAAGCTGAAACTTGAGCATGATCAACCATTTTTTCGGGGTAACACGGGCAGTTTTGCATGGCAGTTCTCTCACTGTACCCGCTGCATGCACTGACAAACTATGCAAGCACCCAACACGCCCACGCTGGAGGCCGCATGCTGGGGCTGCTCGGCAGGCTCCAGAGTGCTGCTTTGAGCCTGCGCTTCCGCTCCTGGGTGCAGCTGAGCGCGGGAGCGCGGCCCCGTTCCTGCTTTCTTTGCACATCTTTGATTCTTTCCTTTGCAGAATTCAGTGTTACTGACGAGGCTGGAGTGTAGCATAATGTCAAAGGGATTCGAATGGTTGAAATGAGAACAAACTGGTTTTTTGTATTGTATAGTTTTTTTTGTTGTTGTTTGTTTGTTTTTGAAGAGGTAAACCTGATCAGTGTTCTGTACATAGCCTGCCCATTCACCATGTAACTTTAATGATACGTTCTGTGTTGTGAGAAGAGGCAGTCGGTCACCTGTAGCCACTTGGGCACTCAAAAAAGTTTTTGTTGAATTTCTGTGCTGGAGGAGCAGTTTCCAGTTGTTGGTGTGCTGCCTGTAATGGTAAAGGGTCTGCTGCCTGCACAGGGGGAGCTGGGCTAGGGGGTGGCTGTGATTCCCATTCATGCTCCAGCCCAGGCACTGGTGACGTTTGAGCAGCACTCCCCTTTGGCAGCGGGTCCTGCTGGGATGGCAGCCTATGGGGCATACTGGGTAGCACTGGCCACTGCCCATTTGCAGCGGCCAATGTGGATGTGGGTTGGTGAGGTCTCTGGGCAGCAGGAAGTGTGTGTCCCAGGGTTGCTCGTGGGCTCTGCTGGGCTGTGCCCCTGCGACTGCCACTACCTGGTAGCAGTGGTCTGGGTGTTGGGCAGGTCCTTGGTCATGTTCCTGCTACAGGCTCTATGCCCATCCCCCTCAGTCCGATGGAATGGACAGGGCTTGGAAATGACATTCCAAATAATTTTACTGTTACCTTTTGTTGTATCTTTGTCATTTGCCTACTAATCCAAAATAATTTGGTGGTATCTAATGTTATCTGTGGAGGGAACTGAAATTTAGTTTTAATCTGTGGTGAGATGAAAGTACTACATGGTTTTCTTAATAAAAGCACCGTAAAGCATTTACTATTAGGAGCTTTATTCTGTAAAATAACAGCACCTGAAGTCTTGTACGATATCTATATTAGGTCTAAAGGTTTAGGCAGTCTTCTATATTCCTTTTTTTTTTAAAGGCGATAGCACTCAATTTATCTGCAAATAGTGTTTTTTAAAAGACACAGATTAAAACTAAGTGTAGACACCAATTCTGTTTCACTTGAGGCCCTGCAGCACAATATGTTGCAGGGAGGTCAGCATCAGGCGCGTGTGGCGTTTGTGCAGTGCAATAAGAAACCCTTTTTAGGTGCTACATTGCCTTGGGTAGGGTGACACAAGGGAATACAGGCTACAAGCGGCTCGATTTTCTTGTGGCCTTCCAAGTATTAATTTGTACAGATTTGCTCACCAACTGTGCCTCACCATTGGTTAAAATTGAATTTTAAGTCCTGTTGCAAGTGCAGTTTCTCTTCTGGACACAATGTCAGATTTTACACTGGAGTATCTGCCGTTCTGAAAACTGCATGTCGCGTCACTGTACACCAGTCCTGGGACGTGGGGCTTACCCACACCTTTGATATTCTCTTCTGTATTTTAATGTTTTTGAACTGTACAGTATATGGAGAGTAGGCTGTCTTTACTTGGGGGTGAACATTGTACCATAAATTTTAAATTATTTGAGGACAAGTGCATGAGACTGTGTCAATGCCTTTTATTATTTATTTGTATGTTTTATTATTCAAGGTGTATGCACTTTTAATATGCAGAATTTATATTTTTATGTTAAAAATCATTTTCTTTCAGAAAGAAGAGTTTGAATATGAGGAATTGGAATTAAGTGCAAAAAGGGGAATATGTAATAAAATACAATAAATTTATTACTAGGCATCCAGCCTCAGTGAGAGTTTTTCCAGCTCGACATCATCGCCTGGCAGGGTGGCAAGAGCTGTGCGGCTGCAGCTCCAGCCTCATGGGTAGTGCTGGGCACTGCGCTGGGTGCTCCCCTGAACTGGGCACTGTGGGGCTCACTGGGGACCCCCTTTATATATCATCTTGGGTTTGTACCAGCCTCTTGCAGCTGAGCGGCGCTGACCTGTGGTCCTGCTGCCAGTGTTGGATGTGGTGGGACTGGCATCTCTCAGGGCAGGGGACAGGGACTTAGGCTCCAGGATGCAGCTCCTCTCTGCATCCCAACAGGCTCCTCTCCACTCCTGACAGGAAACAGAGGACCAGAGGCCTGGTTTGGGGTGTCAAGCTGGGATTGGGCAGACAAAAACTCCTACCCTGGTGCTGTGCCTGGTGCATGTCTTTCCATGCACCGGCAGCCCAGGTTCTGCTGGTGCTCGGATGTGGTGTCTGCTTCTGGCACGTCCCCAGAGCTGGGACTGGAGACTTTCTGTGCCAGTGAGTTTATCCTTAAGCCCTATGGGCAGGGGAATGTGATCCAGCTCCTCTCTGGAGTTCAGGGCTCATGCGGGGCCAGGCAGAGGTGAGGGTCTCCCCCATCTGCCCACTGTGCCTTGTGTCTGGGTCAGTCTCCCTGTTTCACTCCTAAATCTTTGGAAAGCTCAGGCCACTGCTTGAAGGCTGCAGCTGCCATGGCTCATTTCTGTCCATGGGTCTCTGGTCATGGATTCATATTGTGTCCTGCAACCTCCAGGTGCAAGGCTCTGGTGGCAGCATCCCCATGTCCCATCACACACAATGCTGATGCTAGCTGTGCTCCAGCTCCTTATCCCCTGGCTGCTGTAGTGATGCAGCACATGGCTCCGCTGCATGAGGTTTGATTCAATATTAGTCTTTTTCAATGATTCCTTATTAAACTGAGGCTTAAACTGTGCAAGAGTAATAGTAACAGAGTGTTTAATTGTGTGCACCTTGAGCTCTGTCCTAATTATATATTGTTTTTCATTGAGCAGGGTGTTCAGCGGTGGCTCTCCAACCATGGAGGAGAATGTAGGTGGGCTGCTTCTGCTCCTCTGACTTCAGCCCAGCAAGGAGGAAGCGAGGTGGGAGGTGAGCCATTGCTCTTGGCTGCTGAGGGGAGGACCTCTATCTATGTGGTTGGCTGCATTGTCTGCAGGGGACACCTCAGCTGGGTGAGCTGCTGCTGGCACAGCTGGGCCACTATCCATGTGGCTGCTGTGCTGCCAGGCTCTGGAGTGGAGGACAAATGGGGTGCAAAACACTTTGGCCAATCCAGCATGTATCATCCCGACTGGAGAGCAGGAGGAAGAATGGAAGAAGTTGTAGTTGGAGCTGTCCAGGGACATTTCCACTGCAGACTCAGATTATCCTGCTTGACTGAACCATCAGACCAGTGCAGTAGGGGCTGGTGGTCATGCTTCAGTTTTTGATTCTCAAGGTTTTATCCCCTCTCCCCCCTCCCGTGCATCTGTTTTTGGCTTCCCACTCTTTGAGATGCAGCACCATGTGTATTCCCAACTACATAAAATCTGCACTCTGGCTGGAGGAGGGGGCTTGGGGTTTTGGCATCTCTGCTGGGACTGCTTTGGTCAGGCCGGGCAGGTCCAGTTCACCAAGAGCACAGTTGGGTTGAGGCTGTTCAGGGCACGTCATGCTGTCCAGGCTTCTGCCGGGGCTGTGGGGTTTTGACATGAGGTTGCAGAGCAATGACTCTTTGTTGTGGACTCACTGTAGAGTTGTGGTTGGCTGCTGTTGTCTGCTCATCACCTCTGCTCTAATGCAAATGCTCAGCTCTGGGGTACAGAGCTTCTCCCCCTCCCTGGATTTGTTCACAAGCTGCTGCTCCTGGGGTTGGTCTTTTCCAACCAGGGGGAAGGGACCAGGTGGTCTTTATTCTATCAAGTTCTTGAGTGAGGCAGCTCTGCAGTGCACTTTGGGTGTGAAGAGCAGCCTCAGCCCAGCCTGCTTACTCCTGCAGTAGCTGCTTTTTCCTAGAAATCTTGTACCTTTCTGTCTCAGATGCTGTCACTTCCTCAGCCCTGGGGACAGGGTTGAGCTGCACACACTGCATCCTGTAGTGCTGATCTCCAGGAGAAAGGACAGCTCTGCCTGTGGTGCTGACTGGAGGGATGTGGACCTGCAGTCCTTTCAAATAGAGCTGGCACGATCATGCCATGGGGTTTGTCCCTGCCCCCCTGAGCTGCTAGGAGCCTGACTGGGAGCTCAACACCTCCTCTGAGAGCTGAGCTTTGTCTAAGTTGAAAAATGCCTATTTAAGGGGCTCTTCTGCCTTTCTCCCCATGGCACTGAGCTTTCTGCTGTGCTAGCGCTAGTGCCTGTGATTGCCCTACTCTTCCAGCAGCCAGTGCTAGAGCCACAGCCCAGCTCAGGAGCTTCGGAGCCATGGCTGAGGGGCGCCTGTCTCCACTCCTCTAGGGTGTCAGACCACTGCTCTCACTCCAGTTGGGGGACAAAGGGATTCTGGGGGGGGGGCTGTTCCAGCCAGCTCTGCTCTCCATTGCATCCTGGTACCTGCTGCTTCTTGGGGCTGGTGTGTGTCCCAGTTCAGAACATGGGGTGTTGGCTGCATCCCCAGCAGAGACCACAGCAGTTCCAGGGGCTCCTGATGCTTCCTGGAGCAGAACTGGTCCCAGCACTCAGGAGCCAGTTTGTCAGCCCTCTGACAGTGTGGGCTGGGCCCTGGACTCAGTCTTGCCCAGCCTGTGTCCAGAGAGCACAGTGAGGTAGGCAGGGTGCATGTGGCACAGGGCACAGATGGCAGTAGGTGCTGAAGTGATGTGCTGTCTGTCAGTGTGGGCCATGTGTCCCTGCTGTAGTGATGACTGTGGGACAGGTGCAGTCCACTGATGGTCCCCAGATCATGAAGTTGTTGATCTCCCATCACTCCCCTGCAGTTGCAGAAATCCTGAAGTGGCTTTGTTCACCCAAGGCCATCTTGCTTCACCCTGGCCCTGGTATGTCCACATTTCCATTACTCCTGCTGTGAAGGATAAACCAGAGCTAAGACCTCCAGGGTGGCACACGGCTGGGCTACCCCAATGTACAATTCCCATCCTTTTATTGCATACCAGAGAGTAATTACCTCATGTCTTGTATGAAAATGGGGATGACAGATGTCATATTAAATCAGAGGTCATCACTTATTTATAGGTGATTACATTAAAGAGATATTAATATAGCCAAAGGCTTCACAGAATTAGAGTTAATACATTTTTGTTTATTATATTTGCCAATATTTCTCCAATCCAGATGGGTTTTTGTGGTCACTTATTAAATAGAGAGCCTACTGCAGTTCCCTTAACAGAGCTGCGAGGAGGACAAGAGGACAATTGGAAAACACTTGAGAACTTTGATCTTCGAGTGATTAAATTTTATTGCCTCCTTGTTTATGTGGGTCCGAGGGCAGGTGCTTCGTGCGCTGTGAAATGAAGCGAAGGCAGGTTTGGGCTTGAGTGGTTATTAAATCTGGGTCAGCAGGGGAGACTGGGGCTCACAGATGTTTGGGTCCTCGGCTGGGATTACTGCAGTGCTAATTAGATCACTGTAAAGCAAGGCACAGGCTCCTGATGGAGCAGCTGGTGGAGGTGTCCTGGGGAGTGCTGGCTCCAGGAGATCCAGGCTTTCCACCTCATATCTGCCCAAGAGCCTGGTCTGGGGCTGGCGCAGTGCAGGGCTCACAGAGCTGCTGCTGGCTTGGTGGGCACCTGTGGGACCCACAAGCCAATGGGCAAACTAGGGGAGCAAAGAACACTGCTAGTTTTGCAGGAATACCTGACCTGGCAGTGGCTTCACTGGGTGAGGATTGATGTGTGAGGAGCTGCCCGCAGGCAGCTGCTGTCTGTTGGCTTATTTATTAACACCCGTCTGCCTCCGAGAGCCAGAACAAAACCCAATGTTTGGAGGCCGTCAATAAATTATAACGTATTAGGCACTGTCATCTGTACCCCTAGACTCTTAAATTTTGTTCTAATTAGAGTATTGCTTTTCCTTTCTCAGCACTTTTTCCCCTCTGCTGGGTATCGATCCTTTCTCTGTGGGGATCTGACCAACTGTTGACAATTTATGGTAACATAAAACTAGTACCTCTTATAGCAAAACCCCAGCTTTTAATAAAAGCCACTGACACTATGGTGGCTCTTGCTGGCAGCCTGACCTGATTACCAAATGGATTTAGCTGTTAGGGCTGTGCTGACACCCTACATGCTTTGCACGTAGGGAGTTTTACTGTAACACTTAACAGGATTTCAATTGTCATAGTATTTCAGAAATACATACGTACCTAATTGAAAGCTTTGAGGCCAGTCGGAAGTCCCGAGAACACTACACAAACCTTGCCTGGCTCGTGCATGCTTGCAGCTTTGATTGGATGGTTGGTTGGGTTGCTGATGAAATTGCTTTTTCCATCTGTTGGGGGGAACTTGTCATGTACAGAGAAGAGCCTGATGGTATCTCCCACTGATGCCCAAGTGCAGGGTGGTACTGATACCATGAGCTCCTCCACATGCCAGTACTTGGTCCTTGCTCGTCTCAGAGGTGGTTTCTCAGTCTTTGTACCTCCACAACTTCTGCGTTGTTTTGCGAAGGCTGTGCTGTCCATGGCATAAGGCTTTTCTCAATGGGAGGGCTGACTGGACCTGGGAGAGCTCAAGCACCCACTGAGGCTTGTCCTATCTGTGCTGCCTCCCCAGGGACACCATCTGTCTGGGTGGGAGGCTCAGTCCCCACTAGGCCCTCAGCTGCTGACCTGCCCTGCCAGGCCCTGCTGCTTCAGGCGGGACAGCCACAGACTTGGGGAGCAGATTTTGGGGCCCTGATTTTGCAACTACTGGGGTTTGCTCACACCTTGAGGGCCTTTCCCACACTCCCACCTGGATGGGAAGGCTCACTGGGTTGGTAGGGAGTCCTACCACCTCTTTTCTGGAGATGGTTAAATAGGGGAAATGAGCAGATCATTGGCTTCTGGAGCAATTAATTAGGGTATCACATGGCCCTTTATACACATTAGTTTCATCCAGTGAAAAAAATAAGAAGAAACTGCATGTCTAACATAATGACCTGAATTTCTTAATACATGAATGCAGAGTGGATGGCTGTATGTTTCCACTCGGTCTGAGCCAAACTGTGATAAATTGATCCTTCCTGAAGGTATTGAATATTTCTCAAACTATTCATCAGCCCCACAACAAATTCATCTGTCGGGCCCAGCTGACATCTGATTTTAAACACCTCTTACAGGCCTCGGTGCAGAGGAGTGGCTGCTTGGGAAGCAGGGACCTTATCATTTTTTAATGTGCTGCAGTTCCTGGGTTTATGGAATATTTATAACAAAGACATTATTTACCAAACAGGCCGGAGCTTTTGCAGGAACCCCTGGTAGGGTGATGACATTGCTATCTTCTGTGTCCCTTCCCTTGGTGTCTGAGGGTCTGGCTAGGGTGTCCTGGCCTCAAGTGGCACAGGACCTGGTTTCCTAATGTGCCTCTGGCTTGGAGCTTGGTCTTGTGGCTGTGGATGACAAGGAGCTGGTGGCCAGGGGGCAGGGATGAGCAGGGGACAGGGAGTGCTGCTGTGAGTGAGGGACTTTGAAGCTGAGAAACCTCTGGGTCTTTCCACTTTTCTGTGCTCCAGCTCTTCCAGACCCTTTACTGCTCTCCTGGTGGTGAACACAGGTGGCTTTTCAGGTTGAGGCTGTTTGTAGATCCCAGCCCTGTGGGTTGTCATCCTTCTGGTGTGTCCCTTCAGACTTGGGGTTCCAGGAGCTCATGGTGGCCAGAGCAGGCACATGGTGGCACCTGGTGTCAGCAGCCCAGATCCAGCTCTTTGGGTACCTCCTTGCTCCCAGCCCTGCTCTGTGCCTGGAGCTGCATACGCCGTCTCTGTGTTATGCAGCACTATCTGCTTGTTCTGGGTGTCACCGACATGGTAACATCTGTTCTCCCCGTCATTTGCTCCTCTCTAATTCTTTTTTTATTGAAATGAGCTTAAATTGTCTGAGAATATATGAGATTACTCTCTCCCTGCGGTTAGCATGCGGGTATAGTTGTGAATGAACAGCGCAATGGGCAGCACTCGCTCACACACATCCTCCCTTTTTTTAATCTAAAAGAAGCTGGCTCCCTGGAGAACTGGCATGTTTCCTAACGACCTTAATGAGTTTCCATAGCTAGGGTCAGATTATCTAGAAGGGTGGTAATGGTGGGCCCGGGAGGGGGTTCTCCCTCCACTGCTGCGCCTCGCCGATAGCTTTGTACTCCAGACTGTAAATAAAGCTGGGTTTGATCGCCCTGCCTGGCTCCACGATGAATACATTTTCTCTTTAATAGGCAGAAGTATGTGTGTTGCAAAGCAATTCATGAAGCCCATGTGACAGTCTTTAAGCATTTTAATATTTTGCAAATGATTTATCCTTGGTAACGAGCAGATGATATACTCCACTTCAAGGGTATGGATTATCTATTAAAGTCCACCAGTAAAAGGCATCTGTAAATGACATAGTACTGTAGAAAATGGAAAGTACAACTTATCTTTTGTTTTACAGGAGGGGTCAACAACTTCTGCGACAGCTCAGGAGATAACTGGCCTTGCTGCTTGCATGACATTGGTAAATATCTGCTGTAGCGGTGCCCTGCGCCATGAAGCACTGATCCTGCCCCTGTAATGCCTTTGGAGGCTTCAGCCTGTGGAACAGGAGTTCATTTCGTGCCTGGTTAATAGCAGAGGGTGGTGCTGGCTTGCTCCCACCACCAGCTGGGTTTATGGGCTGTGCTGCCATCACCTAGGGTTCTAAGGAGGGTGGGAGGCAGCTGCTTTAATTATTGATGGAGCAGTTCCTACAGTGGGACTGGTCACACTGGGGCTGCCATGCATACATGTGCAGTGGGGCTGAGCTTGGGTGGGCACTGCCCAGGGGTGTTGGTGCCACGGTGGGTGGCAGCCCTGGCTGGAGGCTGAGGTATCTTGTTCTTGCTGAGGGGGCTGTCTCCTTTATGCTTTCCACACATCGTGTTCAGGGCTGGGGTGGTGGCTGCGTGTGTGTGTGTGTGTGTGTGTGTGTGTGTGTGTGTGTGTGTATGTGTGTATGTGTGTTGTTGCTCCTCAGAGTGTGCCCACCTCCCTGGCTGCCTGTGCTACCCATACCTCTGGTCCCCTGGCAGGGTCTGCTCCATCCCCTGGGAATGTGTGGCAGGGCTGGGTAACTCTGGGGGCCCTGTGCTGGCAAAGCCACAGCTGGGGCTGGTGCCATTCTGCCCAGCAGCTGCTGTAGCAGTTTCTGGAAAAGGCCGCCTGCTCAGGTCTGGGAGTCCTCCTGGGCTCAGGATGACAGTGACAAAGTCATGCGTCCCCTAGGTGCTGGGCACCTTCCACCTGTGCCCCTCACTTTGCTGTGTGGTCGATCACAGCAGGCTAGTGGTTGCAGCTAGAGATGAGTGGGACCCTCTCTGCTGTTGGTGTGGGGAGGGCAGGGGTGCTGCCCTGTTCCTGCACTGGCTTTGTGAGATTTATGCTGGTTATTGGATTGGGAGTTTTGTCACCTGAATGTTTCCTCTTAGTTCCCAAAACCAACTTCATCCCAGATTTATTACCTGGCAAATAAATAAAAGTGCAGGTTTATTTTGCCTCCTTGTTCATCAGAAAGGAATGAAAATGTAGGCAAAATATTAAAAATAAAATAGACTCAGTTTTACTTTAATTGACCTTTGATTTTTAACTTAATACCTTCCCCATGTTGCTGCTTCAACCTTTAATTTCTCTTGGTGAAGTGGCTGTGTTCAATGATTCATTCTGTCCTGAGGCAAAGCACACACTGTAATTGGTTTTTAACTTCCTGGAATGTCAGAGCCAGGATTGAAATTTTACGTATCACACCACCAATTCAATACTGGCTTTAATAATAATGTTGCAGAAAGGAAGGCAGATTTACAGCTGTAGAAAAATGTAATCAAATTTTGAGCCAGAATGCAATAAGTCCAAATGCTAGTTTTCATTTGGAAGCTTGTTAGATAAATGTGGCATCACCTGAGCACTTCCCGGATCATTTCTCCCACCTCCTGCCATGTTGAGCGGTGCTGGTGGAGGTGGGGGAGCCACTGCCTGTGGCTGGGGTCAGACGTGGCCCTGGGTGCAGGTGGCACCTTGGGCATGGGACACCCTCATGTGGGCAGCTGTGTGGGTCCAGGGTGTTCCTTATCGATCCCTGGTCCTGCAGCTCGGACGAGCTGGTGGGAAGTGTGCGGATGGGAACCACTCATGATGGCATCTGCCTGAGCATCTGCCCGAGCATCTGCCCTGGGACAGGGCCGTGCTGCTGCCGGGGTTGCCAGCCCATGTCTGAGTGATGTTGTGGTGCCCACTGTGGAGACGCTGCCTCCCTTTGGCTCTGCCAGCTGAGGTGCTTCTGCTGGGGGAAATACCCCTAATACACTGCAAATGCCAAATAAGTAATCGATTTTGGCCAATTAATGTCTGATAAAAACTAATAACCCTTCTTTTCCTTTCTTATTACCAAATGACCTCTGGCAATCCATTAGTTTAACAAATGACATGCGGGTGTTCAGCATGGCTAATGACTCTGGATTAAACCCAGTGACACCTCATTCATCAGTGTGCTCTGGCGCCGCAGTGCCCATTCCATCTTGCTCTCGTCCATCACTGCTGGCCGCTGGCACTGAGCTGGGCACTGCGTCCCCTCATCCCCTGCTTGCTCTGGCCAGAGCAACCAGTGCCTGTGCTGGGCCATGCCCAGCTCCATGCAGCAGCCTGAGGTGCCTTCAAGGGAGCTAGGACTCCAGGAAAAGCCATCTTGGGTTCAGGGACCCAGCAGCACCGCAGTGCCCTGTGCCAATGTTCCCAAGCAGCCTGAGGTGCCATGTGCCTTTCAGACACAGGCTCCATGCATCTCTGGGCTCCATCCCTGCAGCTCTGCTGTCCCTGCTTTCTACTTAGGCTGTCCTAAAAAGCTAGCTAAGCTGAAATTATTTGCTTTCCTTGGAAAAAGCCTTTAAATAATGTATTGCACTCTCTTGCTGTTGCCAAACGTTCTAAAAATCCAAGGGACTTTTTCTTCTTGCTGGTTTATTTGCATCTGCTTGTGGTGTGGCCATGAATTGTTCCTGGCAGAGGTCATTAGAAATGCTTTCATCTTATCACTGACCCCAAGGGTCTGGTGTCCAGTGCCTGCTGTCCCTGGAATATCCAGCTTTGGAGTGTGCAATGTGGCACTGCAGAGCAGTAGCAGCTGTGAGGGCACCCGCCTGCTGTGTGTTCATGTGTGTTTGTCCCTGAAGCATCTGGCTGTCATGCTGCTGGAGGGTCTGCTCGGTGTTGGCTTGGAACCCCATGAGCAGCTGCACTGGAAATGCAGGAGCCACTGGCCAGCAGCTCACTTTTGGTGTTGTGGATCACACTGAATTTCCCCCATCAGAGGGACAAAGTTCAGCACTGATCCCCTGCTTTCCATCACCTCAGGGGGAGGGTGGGATCCCAGGCTCTGAGCTGGAAAAGAGGGATCACCGTCATGGCTTCCTTGGGGCTGGCAGGAGCCCCTTCCCACACTATGATTCCTGGGTTCGGTTTTGGGCCCCTCACTTCCTGAAGGATGTTGAGGGGCTGGAGCACATACAGAGAAGGGCAACAGAGCTGGGGAAGGGTCTAGAGCACAAGTGTGGTGAGGACTGCCTGAGGGACCAGGGATTGCTCAACCTGGAGAAAATGAGGCTCAGGGAAGACCTTATGGCTCTCAACAGCTCCCTGACAGGAGGTTGGAGCAAGGTGGGGTCGGGCTTTGCTCCCAGGGGACAGGACAATAAGAACCAGCTTCAAGTTGCCCCAGGGGAAGTTTAGGTTGTAGCTGAGAAACAGTTTATTTCCCTCCATTGTTATACAGGCCTGTCCCAGGCTGCCCAGGACAGTGGTGAGTCCCTATTGATCCCTGCAGGGGTTTCCAAGCTGTTTAGATGTGGTGCTAAGGGGCATGGGTTAGTGGGTGCCCTGGCAGTGCTGGGGGAATGGTTGGACTTGATCTTCAAGGTCTCTTCCAACTGAGACAATTCTGAGATTCCTCTCATCTCTCTGAAGGCAGACAGATGCTGGATGGCTGCTGCTGAGGGCAGTGCCTGGACTCCACTCTGCTCCCACGAGCTGCCTCTGCCATGAGAACTGGTTCCCACGCAGGTGCCTGCTGTCCTGGCTGGCTGTGCAGCTCCCCGTCCTGCCTTCAGATGACAGCAAATTGCAATAAAATTTGAACCACTGCAAAGAGAGACCCTCAAAACATCCCCCAGGGAATGTCACCTCCTGGGAAGCAGTGATAAGGAATTGCTCAAGAAAGGATAATTAAATTAGGGGGACTGTTAGCAAAGCAAAGATGTTCTGTCCAGAGTGGGACAGGAAGTGGTTTCCTTCTAAGTTGGTGCTAGATGCATTCTTGTGTACTTTTAAATATTACAATTAAATCTACTCAGCATTTATCAGGCTGTCAGGGCTGTGGTGCTCATGTCCCACTGCATGCTGGTGCTCTTGGTCAGCTGGTGGGACATCACATCTTTGATCCTTTCCTTGGGGGAGCAGCCAAACTTGTTTGCAACCTGAATTTCAGAGGAAATTAAGCTCTCCCAAAAAGTCTAAAGAATATATGAAACTGGATATATGTTAAAACTGTTAGAAATTTCTCCCATAAAGTTCCTTCGAAGCACATTCCCTTTTTCTCCAAAATGACAGTATTTTTGACTCATGTTTCCATAATGTGCAGGCAGTCCTTGGGGAGGGTGACGGAGAGACACAGGCAGCCCTGGCAGCAGGCAGCAGAACTGCCCTTCTGGGACAGAAGGAGCTGTCCAGGGACCTGACAGCGCTTTGGGGACCACAGTGTCCAGGCTGGGCTAGGCATTTTGGTTCATTGGGATTTGGGGGTGGGTTATTCCCACTGGCACATTGGGAGCCAGCCTGCAGCACCAGCATGTCAATCATGAAGATGTGGCATGGGGTAAATGTCACAGCACACACACAGTACAGGTGTGAGTTTGAGAGTCCCAGCTCTGCCCAGCTGCCTGGGTCAACACCAAAGGCTTCCAGCATGGTGACAGCTGAGGAGCCTTTCCATTAGTCTTCACCCTGAATTACTGGCACTGGGAACAACGACTGTTGTTGCCCCCAGAGGTGCTGTGGGAAGAGGGGACCAGGCAAGGCCATGGGTGAGGGAGGTAAATGCCAGCAGGGTGTTTGCGCAGCTAGCGTGCAGTGTTCCCAGGACAGCTGGTGATATTCTTGGAGTGCGAGGCAGCCTCAGGAGGATTTCTCTTCCTGCTGGACAGGCTATCCTCCCCACGTGAGGTTTGTAACAGTCCCGCTGTGACGTGTGACCCTAATAGGAAGGTGGCATAGCATGGTACAGCACCCAGTGCAGTTGTTTTTTCCATGCCAGCAGTGAATCCCAAGGAGCGTTTATGAGCCTTCAATTAGCCTCGACTTGAAATCTTCATCCCTCACCAAGGCCATCTCCTGAGCTGGTGGAGGGGTTCAGGAGCCACTAGAACCTTTGCTCACACAGTCAGGGACCCCAGGAGAGCTCTACCCAGCAGTGAGTGCTGGCAGCAGTGGGCTGGAAGTGGGAGATGCTGGCTTGGGCAGGGAGTGAGGGCTGGGACTGGATGCTGCCAACCCCTTCCCACCAGCACCACTCCTCCCAGACCTCCTGGAGTGGGAAAATGGTGAGTTTGGGAGGCCCTGGTGTGATGATGAAACTTTCAGGGGAACTCAAAGCCCCTCAGGCTGGAAAGCAGGAATGTCACTGCTTGTCAGGGCCAGCTCAGTCACTGAGTTTCTCCAGCCTGGTGTTTAGTCCAGCTGCTGCTCAGGCTGGGGCTGGGAATACGATAAAAGAACAGCGTAATGTATGGAAATGAATCCCCAGACTCATACTGTGCCTGTTTTGCATGGTTGATTTCTATTCAATTACTGCTGTGCAAACACCCTTGCAGAGCCTAGTGGGTTTGTGTGTTCTCAAGGCAGGAGTCTCCACACCAGGTGCTCAGAGATGCAGCCCACGATTGCAAAGAGCTGCTTGTGCCATTGTCCTCCCATCCCCTTCTTCCCTGCATTTGCCTTTCTGTGGTGATTCAGCTTTGAGCCTCTTGTCCTCTTTAAGGGGTCATTTAACTTTTAAATACTTGTCACCAGAGCTGGAGGCTCTGAATGCAGTTTGCAGGGGGACTCCTCCTCCTGCCAGTCCTAGTTATGCTGGTGGATCTGCACGTGGGCACTGGTGGGGGACCGGCTCGAGCCCTGGCTGGCCTCGTGACGGCAGCGAAAGCCACGTTCTTAATTACCGACAGCCCATTTTCTATTCTGTTTCTTCTCTTACTTCGTTCTTTAATCCTAATTACAAATAATCTTAGATGTCAGTGTGAAGAGCAGAGGAGCTAATCTGATGTGACGGTGCAATCGTCTATGCTGCTGCTTGTGGGTTTGGCTGCAGTTTGTGTTGGGAGTGCTGGGACTGACTCTGATGATTGAACCCGCCCTCCATTGGCTGCCTGGGGCTGGCCAAGGCATCCGTCTGTCCATCTGAGGCTATGACTGAGAAGGGAGCATGTTACTGTGCACTCCTCTGGTCTCTGATAAGCCAATGCTGCTGGGCCACATTCACCAAAAGACACGTGAGTCCTTGCGCAGCCCTGGAGGTTGCACAGGTCAACCGGGGCTGATGTCCCCTGCCCCGTGCTCATGGCTGGGGACAGCTCTGCCCGGCTGCCTGGGTCAGCACCAAGGCAGCCAAGACCATTCAGAGAATAATGAGAAGGGCTTCCCAGCCCTGTAGCCCATCCACCAGCTCCTGCTGCTCACCCCTTAACACGTGCCCAGCAGGTCCAGCTGCCTGTGTTCCTGCCCTGCTCCTCATGCAGAGGGGCTGTGCTGTGAGCCAGGCCATGCAGCTGCACAGCCCCATAAGGAAATGCTCTCCAGGCTCCTGGCTCATTGCAAGCATCAGCAACGGCCACTGGATCCCACAGCTCGTCTGATTTCAGCAAAGCTCTTTCCTGCGAGAGTTTGTAAAAGAGGCCCTGGCTTAATTGGTGCTATTCCGGTGCTGCGGCTAATTCTGGTGTTTTACAGCACCAGGGCTGTGTTTTCTATTGATTTCATAGGTTGCTAATGGTCTTTTTCATAGAATAAGAGGCTTTTGTGGGAAGAACTTAATCCAGTCCTATCACAGGGTGAAATTGCACAGCTTACTGCTTGGATTTCCAGGATGTGATCTGCTTTAATAGCTGAAGAAGTTTTATCTAATACCTTTAGTGCTCCAATACTTTTATGCCACGACGGGTCCTATTCGTTCTGCGTTTCCATACGGGGTGCACAGGAGGCCAGGCCCCCGCCAGGGAGGGATGGGAGCTGTCATGCCCTATGCTACCTCATGGGGACTTTTGCAGTGTCCTTCACCAGCCACTGGGCCGAGCACTGGCGCTGCCGCTAATGTACGTTATTGAGGTGATAACAGTGGTGGCGAGTCTGGTGCTGAGGATGATGGAGCTGTGCAGAGATGGGGAATTTCGTTTTCCCCAGGGCTTTTTTTTTTTTTTTTCCTTTCCTCTCTGTGGTGTTGCTACTTCTGTCTCTGTGCAGTGAGTGCCACTTGCTGTCGGACCAAGTAGGCAGAGCCCTGTGCCAGGCTGCACCAGGTGCCAATAAGCAGCACCAGGTGGCAGGACAGGCACTCTAGGCAAAGCCAGGGCCAAGACAGGTCCTGGGCACTGCAGGTCACACTTGAGGCAGGCATGTCGTGCTCCAGGCAGGCAGGACATGCTGACATAATTATGAAACTCCCAGTCTGTAGAATGTGCCCATGCTCACCTGCGGTGCAGAGCATGCTCACCCTGCCAGGAAGGTTGGTGTGTGCTGGCCCAGAACTATTTCAGTTGTGCTGGGAGCATGGAACCTGTCCCCTTATCCTCTCCGTTGCTTGTAGTGGTGGAGAGTAGAGCTTCGGGACAGGGTGCACAGCTGAGAGGGGGTTGTGCTTCTGCCTTTGAATTAAGGGTGCAGGATGTATCTAAATGGATTGTGACGTCCAGCATTAAAGGTTAAGAAATTTGTGTGTCTTCTGTAAATGAGGACTAATGAGATTTTTCATTATTACCTTTAATTAGCTTTCCCACAAGTAGTGGTGATTTATCTGGTGTGAGCCTGGACGGATGACACACACAGGCACACATGCAGTGGAGCACCTTCATTAAAACTGTTCTTAAAAATGAATATGCAGTATGCAAATTACCTATTAGATACTCAAGAAGAATATTTTTTAAGAGGGGAAAAAAGGCACAAGCACAGCACCACCCCTGCAAGACCTGGGGTGCGTTTGGATGACAGGCTGGGCTGGGCTGTGCCCAGCCTGTTGTGCCATGGCAGATGCTGCTGCTGTCGCAGGTGGTCCAGGTACATGGAGTGTCCATGCCCAGTGCCTGGCATGGAGCACCCCCTCCATGGAGGGCCTGGGGTCCCAGGGATTTCTGCAGGGGATGCTCTGCCAGCTGCAGCTGTGGGTGCCAGGTGTCCCCTCCTCCCCTGCCTCGTCTCACTGGCTGGCCCATGGCTTCAGGCTCCAGCAGTGTCACCCCCTGCTCCACTCCATGCTGGGGATGTGGATACTGAGCTCCTCAGCCTGCCCACTGGCAGCTTCTTGGTGTCATCCTGACTGCTATGGTGTTATGGGGCATGGCAGAGCCTGGGCAGCCCCTGCACTGCCACGTGGCTGCAGGGCTGATGTCCATCAGCATCACCTCCCTCTGCAACCTCCAACAAAACCAGGAGAGTTGCATTGCTAGTAGAGACAAGAATCACCATTTCTTGTGGTTGGAGAGAGAAACTAATAGTGTTGAAACCTGTGCAATAGATGGCAAGAATGAAAGGAAACAGCTGGAGCTGCGCTGGGTGGAGATGGGTGAGCAGCTGCTTTGGGTTCCACCTGTGCAGTGAATGCGGAGCTGGTGCCTGGCCCCAGGACCTGCGCAAAGGTGTTTTGAGGAAAAATGTAAACTGGAGTCAGAAGAAGGTCCCCTTGGTGCCCCCCTCTTGATCCTGAAGAGCTGGAAAACAGTGTTGGCTGGTAGGAGAAAGAGTACCAAGAGACAGCAGAGTGAGTGAGATGGCTTGAACAACTCTGTCCAATTAGCCTGACATTAATTCTGGGCAAATGGGTGGGAAAACGAATGTAAGATTTAATTAATGGGAGAATTAGAGGCTGGGAATATAAATTCATTCCTGTCAGCATGGTTGAGAAGAAGTAGGGCCTGTCAAACCAACATGATTTCATTCCTGACAAGATTGTGAGTTTGGTGGTGTTACAGAAATAAAGGGCTTTGGATGGCGTTTCACTGGGTGCTGTGATGCTCTGATTAAAAAGGTGGCAGAAGGTAGATTAGAAAATGAAGCTGAAGAACCTTGAGGAAATGTTGCCACTATTGCTGTTTTCCAGTCAGGAAACGGTAGTGGCATGTCCCTGAGATGTTACAGCCGCTCCTCACTGTGGCCCAAGGGGCTGGGGCTGCTGGCTCAGACACACTGGCTGGGAGGGCTGGTAGTGGGGCCGTGGTGGGGCTGTGCCCAGGCAAGCTCTGCCAGGGCTGCTCAGCCCCCGGTGAAAGCTACAGACCCCATGTGCCCTTTGCACATGAAGAACCCTGGTAGGGTGCAATAGTAAGCCATGACCGAGTGCCCTTCTTCTCTGGAAGAATCCAGCAGCTTTGCAAACACACCAGTAATGAAAATTTTATCACAGCTGCTTTGATCTCCTGCAGGTCTTTTGTTTCAGATGCACACATTGGCAGGTCAGAGCCCACCTAGGGCCCATGTGAGCTTCCATGAAATGCTGAGCAACTGCAGGGAGCAGCAAACCGAGCAGTGGGGATGTCACTGGAGGTGCTGGCAACTGGCAGCTCCTATCTCAGCATCATGGCTGGCAGGCTGCCCTGGGCACCGTGCTGCTGCCGGGATTCCTCTGCCCTAGGAGCTGCACTGCTGGTGGGAGGGGAAGGCTGTGCTCAAGCTGCTGTGTTTGGGGTGCTCATTTCATTTTCCCAGTGCCTGGGGTTTGGCCAGCAAGTCAGACCCTCACTGGCCCTGCCCTGTAAGCACCCTTGGCTTGCTTCTGGGACCATTCCCAGCCCAATTTCTTTCTGGTTTTCAGTCTCTTGCTGGCCATCTGTCTCACTGCCCATCCATGCACCTGCTCTCCTTGCTCTGACCTGAGCTCTCCCTCACTCCCAGAGGTGTCAAGTCCCCCCAGATTCCAGAAGCCAGAGCAAGGCTGGAAGAGCAGTTTGCATAGGGCTGCAGGATGCTTTTGGCCAGGACAGGGCTGCCAGCATGGTGTGGGGTTGTGCATGACCGGGGGGTGTGACAGACGGGGCAAAATCAGATCTGTGCAGTGGCTTGGGGCAGTACACTGAGGCCAGTTTTGCCCTAGATCTCCAGAGCCCGCACAGGATGGCACAGGGAGCCCTGAGTGGTTTTCAGGTGGTGTGTGAGTAATGGTCCAGATTCTATTTTCCCGGGATGGCAACAGTGAGTGCTACAGCATTGAGTGCTGGGGCTGCCCTGTCTGGGGTGATGTGCCACTGTGGGCAGGTGGAACATCATGGCCAGATCAACTCGTCTCCCTGTGCCCACTGGTGTTGCCTGGTTGTAGCAGCTGGAGGACTCTGCCTGTCCCCAGAAAGATGCTGGGCAGCTGGGCTTGTGGCTGTTGAGTGCCCTGCAGAACCACACAGTTTTACTGCTACTGATAACTTTTCCAATTTCCTCCTGGAAATTGTTTCTGACAATATTTTAATTTCATTTGGGCTGAGCAGGTGGAGTGGAGGCAGTGCATCCCAGTCAGATCATTTGTCTCCTGCTCTGGATCTTGGCGGGGGCCCAGCCCATGAGATAGTGCTGGTGAGATGATGCAGCCAGGGAGCTGTCTGGGCAGGATGGGCCCAGGAAGGAGGTAACTGAACCCCACCAGTGCCCTTCTGCAGGACTGGGGCTCCAGCACAGAACACTGCCTGGTGGCTGGGGGCAGTATGGTGTAGACAACAGGGCACTGGTGAGGCTGGAGCACAGCTCTGCAAAGAGCTATGATGGCAAATGATGCTGGTGGGCTGTGTGGCATGGCAGATCTGAAGAGCCCCTGACTGTGTCCTCCGCTTCTCCACCTGTCTGCAGATGCCATTCCTGACAAGGAGGTGTGTTTGTCTGGAGGAGAGAGGAGAGATCTTAACCAGATGGTGGGGCTAATAAATTGCTCAGGAAAGGCAAAGGAGTACATGCAGCCCACGTCTCTTCTGTGTATCCATTGCAAAATGCCAAAAGGAATCTGTCTCAGGAATTATTTCAGAGAGGGTAATTTCTGTTTCTCAGCTGCTGTCATACATTAGAAATATCTGAAATGCCTCCAGTTGGTTACCAGTGGTGAGGAGCAGCCAGGGGCTGCCATGGATGAAAAGCACTAAAAGAAAATAAATTAGCCTCTTGCACTCAGCCCTTCCCTCAGCTGCTGAACCACAAGTGATGAGCGGCTGTTGCTTAAGTAACGACCAGAATAATGAGGAGAACAAGATTTGCAAGGGAATATTAACTTGGAGAAACAACATTTTCTCCCCCTTCTGAAGTTTGACCCTGGGAACCCCTGTCCTGGCATGGAGGTGAGCCGTAGGGAGGGGTGCTAGTGCAGCCCCACAGCTACCCCACAGCATCCTCTGCCAATGCTCTTCCTTTCTCTTCATTGATCCCGTGCCACTCCAGCTCCTCCTGTCTTAGCCAGAGGTAAACGCCCCCATGCTTCCCAGAACCAACCAAAACCAGTCACCTGCAAACAGGGAAACCACCACCACTGATGCTGGTCAGCACTGTTCATGCTCACACACCAGCCCTGCAACCAGGTAAGAACCTGAGGAGATGGGAAGAGGCCAGATTGATCTGTGCTAAACCACATGTTTTAAAGCAGACTGGCCTCAATTAATTCAAGCAAGTGGTTGGAGCAGGCAGAAGCTCATTAATGGCCATGTTTGAGTCCTTGCTTCCAAGTGATGGGGGTTAACGAGCAGCAAGGGCAGGAGCTGTGGCATCAGGGAACCAACCATTCCTCTGGCAGTCGCAGGGTGTTTCCAGAAGCTGCAGCTGAGCTGGTAAACAAGGAAACCACTTGTAAGCAGCTCGAAGTAAACACCAAGCGGAGGAGTAACCAACATGGATCTATCATGAACAAGTGGTCTCATCCACTCTCATTTCCCCCTTGGATAGGGACCACTCTGGCTGTGGGGCTGGGTGTGGGTGATGCAGCATTGGTTTCTGGTTTGCTCTGGTGAGCAACATCCCAGCAGGACCTGCTGCTGGGTGAGCCTCGTTTCCTCCTGGCCATGCACCTCCTGCCCTTCCCAGGGCTTTGGGTGTGGACAGAGAAGCATGTGGATGGTGGGACCTGCCTCTGCTCTCTAACTGTCTGCAGGAGAAGTGGCAGCAGGACTTTCCTGAGCCTGATGCGAATTGGAATCAGACTGGTGGTGCCACAGCTCTCCTTGCAGCTGGTTTAGCCAGGGTGCTAGTGGAAAAATGAGTTTTCAACTAAGAGGCACCGATGTCCCTGTCTCAGGGCTGTGCCGTGGGCTCATTCTGCAGAGCCTGAAGCGTGTGTCCTCTCTGCAGTCAGTAAAATACATCCCTCATCTTTCACATCACTTCTGCAGTTCTGCCTTTAAAGTGCTGGGTGATCTCTGCTCCAGGTGCTCTCCAAACCTGGGGTAACCGACAGCACTTCTGCTGCTGGGATGAGGTTGGGCTGTGGTGGTACCAATGCCCTGGCCCAGACAGGCTTCTGGGGACATCAAGCACCCTGGGGACAGTTCCAGGGCCTAGAGGAAGCAGAGTCAACTGGAAGCTCATTATGGCCCTTTGGCCTGAGCTACCTCACTGAGCTCCCCGCAGCCACGGTTCCAGCCACAGTGTCTGGTATTTCATGTTTCACAAAGCCAAGTGAGTGCATTTGTCCGGTTCTTAAATGTGTAGGTTCTGAGCCTGGTTGTGTTGTAACAAGCAGGTTAAGGGAGTTATCCCTCTGATGTGTAAACCAGGAGCACTCCTGAATTTCAATACCTTTATCTCCTCTGGCTGTCTGAGTCATCTGGGGAACATTATCCTGATTTACTGCTCCTTGTTTGTATCCGATGACAATTATATGGGGGTGCAATTTTGAGAAGTACTTCATTTCATAGCATGAGATTAATGATGGAAATCTTCTTCCCCATTTAGCAGTTTGTTGGGTACCTGTTGCAGCTGCAGCTATCCCCAGGAGGACGCATGTTCGCTTAAAGTGTCATCGCAGGGAAAATGAGGCATTCTTCTACCAAAATAAAAAGTAACAAAACAAACCTAAACAGGGCAATAAATTGTCTTGTTTCCTTCCGGCACCCTTTCCTATCCATCCCACAGTTGTGAGCAACAGGGAAGAAGTCATTTCACTGGGTGCTCTCCCCAAGGGCTGTCTTCACATTAAACGTTCCTATGGCTGTCATAATCCATTGGGCAGTTGCTTCTGGGGGGCTGTGCTGCCCACCCCTGTGGTGCTCGCTGTGCCACAGGCAGCCTGGCAGCTGCCACCTCAACTGGCACATGTGGCACATCTGGCCCTGAATGGTGCCATCTCTGTGGGAACCTCTGTGATGTGTTTCACAATTTTTGCTTGGTTGGTCAGCGGGACATAACCATCCAGGCAGCCATGGTAGCCCAGCTGGGGCTGTCAGGCCACAGGCAGGATCATCCCTCCCTCCAGCTGCTCCTGGGGCCAACGCATTAAAAATGCAGCTGTGCACTTCTGCCGGGCCTTCCCCACTCAGCTTCCTTGGATTCCTGACAAGATAAGATTTTCCTGCTCCTACTTTTCTAGGATCATTGTAGCAAGGAGTCTGCCTGTGGCTGGGCACCCCTGGGGTGTGAAGAGGTTGCCTGTGCTGGGGGTCGGACCTGCTTTCCAGGGTATAGGCAGGTCCTCAGATCTCAACAGTGGAATTGGTGGGAGCTGAAGGAGGTTCTAGCTCCTGCTGTCACCAGGGACAGGCTGTACTGCTGCCTCTGCTGGGAACTACATGGCTCTGATGCCTCCCCTTCCAAGCTCCATGGGTACAGGAAATGCTGTCTCTGGAAAATTAGGAGCATTTTGCAGGTGGTGCCTTGTGGAATGGAAGCAGAGAGCATGGAGCCTGTGCCTGTGCATGGCCCAGCCATGTGCCATGGCTGAGCTGGGGTGGTGACAGTGTGACACATCCAGCTGCTGGTGGCCACAGCAGCTGCTGCTTCCAGGGGGGCAGCTCCTGGCAGCATCTCTACCTTGGCAGGCTGCAGCTGCAGGAGTGATGGCATTAAAATGCTTGTGTTGATCTGGCAGAGGCAGCCCTGGGACACTAACAGGCGATGTTTTGCTGGGAAAAGGAAAATGATAATACTCTCCATCAAAATTATTACAGTGCTGTCCCTCAGAGCCAACCACCCGAGAGCTGTGAGGGAGGGAGGTTTACTTGTTTGCCTATTTTTCCTGACACAGTTTTAAGGGCACTTGGCACAGCTCTGGCACCGAGCTGCCCAACTGCCACCACTCCCTGCCCATTGCCCCAGTGTACGTGACCTGGCTGGACCTGGGGCCAGTGGCTGCCCAAGGAGCGTTCCCTGCTCCGCTCGCTCCCACACAGACACACATCTGAATGAGCTCGTAAAGTGACATTTTCTGTCTAGTTAGAAATGGATTTTTGAGCTCCTTGCTCACATGTAAACATTTTTAGTGGTCCCCAGCCAAAGCAGTTGCAGCGCAAGCAGACATCAGCCTCAGCAAAGCCAGTCCCTGCAGGGAAATCACTGGCCACAGAAGGAAACAAAATGCATAATGGCTTCAAAAGACATCCATTAAACTGTGTGCTGAAGTGATTCATAGTGCTGGTAGTTAGACTTTAATTAGATCTTAATCACATAATTTTATCTTTGTTTTTGAAATTAGAGCTTAATGACTGTATTGGTCTCATAACAGAGATGTGACTAAATACAGTGATATCACATGGCAGCACCACAGTGGGCAGAGATGGGACAAGGATTAGCTGCTGGTCTTGGATTAATATATCTTAAATAAATAAATATATTTAAAATACACAAATCCAGCAGATCCCGTGAACACCCAGGAGAGTGGTGAGAGGATAAGAGCTGAGTGAAAAGGAGGGCTACAGGCCAAAACCCCTGTCTCCCAAGACCAACAATGCCCTTTCCCATGGGGACAGGCAGCTCTGCACTCTCCCTCCCAGGGACCCCTCCTCAGCCCTTGTACCTTCTTCTCTACACCTTGCCATGCTGTGACTCTCCGGCACTGAACAATTAACAAGCAAAGAGGGCTGCCCAGAGCAGGGGCTCACCTGAGCTCCTCAGGCTCTGTGGGTCCAAGATTGGATGGCTGTGGAGAGATTGGGCATGTGGGCCACCCTCAACCAGCCTGAGACAAAACCTCAAGTCCTTTCTCCACAGCGATGGCTACAGAGCCAGGCTGCAAACCAAGGCTCTGGCAGCCTGGCTGCCAAGAGCGGCACGTGCCCGCAAGGGGAAATTGACATGTGCAGCAGTGAGAGATGGATGGCAGGTTTGCACTTCAGCTGGCAGGTTGGATCCTTCATGGGATTAACAGCAGAGTAATTAATCTCAATCACTCCTGGGCACTTTTCCTCTTGTGTTGCCATTTCGGGCATCAACACACTTGCAGCTTCCCACACCCTTGTGGAGTGGAGCTGCCATGCCCTGTGGTGCCAGAGGGTGGACATGCAGCAAATGGTGGTGGCAGTGTGGACTGTGCACCTTGAAAATGCACACAGACACTGGACATATCTCCCAGAAGGGAACTTCTGTCCCTTGCTGGTTCGGGGGCTATGTCAGCCTTCTGTGGAGGATGATAAACTCTGTCTTGCATCCTGCTCTTTATTTATTTAGTTGGGTCACATGAAGTCAATTCAAGCTTGTAAGGTTGAATCCATGTGGCAGGTAGGACCAGGACAATGCCACCAAGCAACATACCAGTTTTGTGGGATGAAGAGCCCTGCTGGCCCCCAGGACTGCCCATGGAGCCAGGATTCACCCTGTGCCTGGCCCAGGGCCTGTGTTCTGCAGCATGTCCCTTGCAGCAATGCCTGGCTGCAGAGGCAGCAGCTTCATTCAAGTCTCAGCTTCTTTTTGCCTTTCCAAGCTCATTTTACTCTGCCTGGACCCTTCCCAGGGCTTGCCCTTGATCCGCTGCTCAGGGCAGTGAAGCAGCAGCTTTGTGTCCACGGCCATGGGGCTACTGTGGTGGCACCTCCCTGGAGCTGAGCGACTCCTGGAGCTGAGCGACTCCATTGTCCTTGAGCTCTGCCCTGTCCTTCCTGCGGATGGCAGCGGCCCCTTCCCACCTTCCCTTTCCTGCTTATTATGCCACATGAGCCACTTGAACTCATTACTGTGGCAGATTATAGGTCCCCAGGTAATAACGTGTATTCAGATAATTACTAACAGATCCTCTAATAGGAATGAACTCAACTGAATCCCTTCAGTTGCTGGGTAAATATTTATACCTAAGATGTCATTATCACCAGCCACCCGTGAGGGCAGAAGCCAGCCTTGCTGTCCCCACTGCTGAACTTGCTGCTGGAGCCAACTGCGGTCGGCGGGGAGCTGTGCTGACCCTAGTGCTCTGATGGGGACTTTCCTCACTGGCTGGGGACTCAGTGCCATGCACCCTGAGTCCCAAACCAGCTGCCCTGTCCCTTTCTGGAGCCAGCAGCTGCCCCATGCTGGCAGAAGCCAGCCTGCCCCATTCTGTCTGCCCTGCCTGCTGCTGTCCACTGCTGCCTGCCCTTCCTGCTGCTGCTGCTGCTGCTTCTGCTGGCCACTGCCAGGTGAGCTGGGACAGATCCTGCGGCCAAGCAGGGCTCTGCAGCAGCAGCAGTGCTGCCCGTGCTGCCCATGTGCCATGGTGAGATGTAACCTTCCTGCTTTGCCTGGCACTTCACCCTGTTTTGGCCATGCTCAGACCACTTGGTTCCATGCCCTCGGAGCTGCTGCAGGTATCAGTGTTCCCACAGGGGCCTGAGGAACATTGTTCCTCAGTCAGTGCTAAAGGATTTTCAACAGGCACTTCCACACTGTCATGGTGCAGAGCACTCACCACCATCTGTTGGCAGCAGCTTCAAGTGGCAGCTGCCACACTGTGCACCCTGTGATCGCCAGCAAGTGTCACCTTCTCCCCCTCATGCCCTGAGCCCTGGCTGCAGAGGAGTCACCCTAATTGGACCAGCCAGCTAATTAGCTGTCAGGTAATGAATTATGCAGTTGTGCCTGGGCCGCATGGCACTATTGATACCATCAGCTCCTCTCATTTTGACATGCTCCTGGTCGCTGGAGCACTGAGGAGAGCTTGTAGAAAAACTTGGAAAACTTTCAAAGCAAATTAAACGTGTTAATCAGTTGTATGCAGAGTCACCAGCAGAGCAGGCAAGCTGGCTGGCACCAGCAGCTTGGCTGGCACAGCTTGTCACCCTCTTTGTGCTTCAGGCAGGCAGGGGATGGCTGTGGGAAGATGGTGCCTGTGGGCAGCTGCCTGCCATGCTCTGAGTGACCATGGGCAGGAGAGTGGGGCTGGGAGGAAGGAAAACAGATTGGGAGGTTGAAGGCTGGAGGGTTCTTTGAGGGAAGGGCAGTGGGCTCAGCTCCCAGAGCATGTGTGTGGGGCCCAAGCTGCAGAGGGATGCCTGTGTGCCCTGGGCTCACTGTGGGCACAGAGCTGGCAGCCCCGGCACCCCATGTTTGGTCTCTGCACTTCCCAGGCAGGTGAGTGCCAGCAGTACTGGCTGACAACGCTTCTGTACCCATTGTGGGTAATAGTGGCAGAGCCCAGGGGTTCAGCTGACAGCATGTTCCTGTCCCTTGCTGCAGCCTGATAAAATAATAGAAGGAATCTTGACCTATTTGGAAGTAACAGCACTCCAGCTCTTCCCAAGCATTAATCATTTCCAAGAGGTTAGAGGTGGCTGTTAATGATCATATTTATTGCTGTCCAGCTCCCTGTTGGGTGGAGGGTGATTTAGGAATGTGGGTAGCTCAGTGCAGACACACAGCTTGGGGATGGGAATCATGATGGCCAACACCAGCCAGGGTCCAGCCCCCAGGTATCAGGGTGAAGGGGATAGGGTTGGGGCCACCCCATCTCAGGGCTGTCCCCACCCACCACTCCCAGGACCTTGCTTCCATTCCCCTACCTGCCACTGCCAATAAACAAGGGGCCAACACTGAAAATGAACCATATTAATTAATAAGAATTTAATCATATTTTCTCAGTGCTCACAGTATCATGATTGCGCTTTGGTATGAGAGCTGAACAAAGTGCAACTGGAAAATTTCCTTGTGCAACTGGAAATTAACTGAAGATGACGGTCCAGTGCTGCAGCTTGAGCCTACTGGTGTAGAGCTTGTCAAGCTTGTCAATGGGAAACACCATGGTGTTCCCAGTGTGGCCCATGCCTGGGGTCAGGATCTCCCTGCTAGGAGACAGGGAAGGTAAATAATTAATGAAGATGCTAAGTCAAAGTTAATGATAATAATATCTATGAATGGTTCTGGCTCAGGGATCCTGGGGTGGTCCTAACAGGGAGGGGACCATTTGGGGAAGAGAGGCTGCTGCCAGGTAGGAGCAGTCCCACAACTCCGGGGGATGTGCCAGGGCAGGGTGCTTGCAAAGGATGCATATGGGCCCTGGGAAGGTTTCCCTTGACTCAGCATGTCTCAAGAGCTCTTCAGCATGAATAGGATCAGGGACCACTTAAGTCGCATTCATTGTGTTTAAGTATTTATGAGCAGATAAATATTAAACAGCTGCACTCTGGGATTCAAGCCTGAGTGAACTGACCAAAACATGGTGCACACAAGGGCTGTGGCAGTGCCGCCGTCAGGGCCATGGGACATGCTGCACCAGGGGTGGTCTCACATGGTCACATGCACCCTCCTACCCAGCAGATTCTGGTGGCTCCTGGCACCTCCTGGCAGAGCCAGCACTCTCTGCCTGCTCTACCAACTTCACTGGTGGGTCATGAATCTCGTGGGTCACCCCAACAGCCTGCCATGTGCTGCTCAGCCTCAGGGCAGGGTCTGGCCACCCATCTGGCTGTAGGGCATCGATGTGTCCCTTTGTGCTCAGCTTCAGATCTGGCATCTTGTTACTGCAGCCCAGCCCTCCTGGTAGGCAGACTGGGTTCAGCACATGGATCCAGGCACACATGTTCATTGGGTCAGCCTTGTCCTTCTGTCTTTGAACACTTTGGTCAGGGCTCTGCAACCCTAGCGAGGCTCTTCATCACTGCTTCCACAGAAACAGTTGCCTTAAGTCATGTACCTTTTGGCACTATAAAAATTATACAGTGGTCATTACAATTTACAAGATGGCTTATAAAGTTTGCACTTAGAGAAAGCATTTTCCTCCTGCCTGTTAGAGACTTTTGATGGTGTGGGAGCTGCTCAGGGCTGCAGCTACATAATGTAGGACACATTTTTCACCAAGCCAATTCCCTATCACAGAATCACAGAATCACAGAAATTAGGGGCTGGAAGGGACCTAGAAGATCATCTAGTCCAACCCCCCTGCC
>WYEA01009249.1:6987-22410 GCA_033558465.1 Alcedo atthis | reverse complement strand
ATGAACTGGTGAAACTGGTGAAATCTAAGGTAAACTTTTAATTGTACTGAGTAGGAGCAATTAAGAGTGGTGTATCAAGGAAAATTCTAAATCAGTGGTAATTGGAATGACAGTCAGGACTTTGCCTCAACACTTCATTAAACTTCTATTTTTATGGGGATTTCTTCATTTCCAGTGGAATGAACAAGTCAGTATGCACGACTTATTCTGCAATGAACTTTGATGAATTTTTCTAAGTACATTAAAATGATCTGCATCTTCTGTTAATCCAAAGACACCCCTAGCCTCCCCCCCACCCCACACACATATGGTGATAAACCCTCTGATGCACATGCAAGAAGGCAGGATAATGGGCATGAAGGACAATCATATATATGTACGTATATAAATATATGTTTTTGCTTGTCAGTAATAACTCTGAACTGCCTACAGCATTCATAGTGCCTCTTAAAAGTCAGGTACTGTATTGAATTTAAAATTCTCTTATGCTGAGCAGGAAAGGAAAAAAAAAAATCAAACACTTTCTGAATTGGGCCCAAATATCCAAGGTTAATTTTCTGAGAAAGCTGCAGCAGCTAGATAAGGCCATCTCCTGCAAATTAGTTTTGCCTGCCTGGATTACAGCTAAATTTATGCAGCTTGCCTTATCCTTTCAGAAGCGCCTCTGAAGTGTCGTAATTAACTGGCACACATAAAGTGAGCAAATTTTCTGCTTGGTGGCAGCCATTCCTCATTTCATCTCAGTTCTAACCCAAACGGAAAGGTAGTTTCTTATTTTTACTGTCAAAAAAACCCACATAACCCACCAAATATTTTACAAGAAGTCTTTGAAAACAAACATGAAACAGCTTCGGAACAGAGCTAGGTTTTAAAGAGCATAAATAATGCTGAGGGTGCAAAGTGGGGATTTTGCATAACAGTAAAAAAAATAGAGGATGGAGATTGTGTATCCACATAAGTGTGTGTGTGTATACAAATATACAAAAAACATTTAGCTTCCAACATTTTACAGTTCACTGGGGAATTTCTGTCTCTCTTCTTTCTGTTAAGATCCAAACTACAGGTTAGGTAGAAGTAGACATGGCGTATGCATGTTCTATTTTAACATAATGGTAGACATTTACCACCTGCCTCTGGATCTTTTGGGAATTTCTGTGTCTTTTGTTAAGATCAAGTTTAATATTTTTAGTGGAATTTTCCTTCATACTGATTAAAATGTTTATATATATATATATAAAAAAAGATTTAACTAAAACCCAATTTGTTTATATTTGAAGTAAAATTTGTATACATATGTAAACTTGGTGAAAACAGTATAGGCTGGAGAAATTTAATTTAGTAATTTCTTTCCTTTTCTATATAGATTTTCATCAGTCTTTTTGAGTTTTTTGGTCATGCAAATTTTCTGCTTTTATAATAACATTTTATACTACCTTACTCTACTTTTCATATGTTTCCCATTTGTCCTGCTCTTTACGCACTCATGAATTCTGTCAATCTGACAATTTTTAATACATCTTTGTAATAAACCATTAAGTAAGTACTTTCTCCTGATATTGCCCCTCACATTCTTGTGCTATGGAAACCTGTGGAAGTCAGGGAGATTGGCTGTTTGCTGAGAACTCCGATGATGAATTGCTGCTGTGCAGTATCCAACAGTGTTTTTAGCAAATGTAATTTTTAAGTTTCCTATCAACTCTTCATGTTATCCATTTAGAGAGCTGCAGACAGAGTTTTCAGTACATTACAAATCATTGTGCATTAAACTACCTCTATTTCAGCTATTCTACTTTGGTGGAAAGCTGTATTTTTGCTTCCTGAAAATTGATATTAGAGCTCAGCTGGGAATTTTCTACAATCTATTTTTACTCAGAAGTTTCTTCTATGTCAAATATAAAGCTCTTACTCTGCTGGTAAGTAGATCAACAAGTATGTGGCAGTGTGCTAGTTGTGCAGAGTATACCCTATATAGTAAATCTCCCAACAATTGAGTAATGGCAGCAGGAATCAAAGTGCTAAATTCTGCTTTCAGCTAGACTGGATTAAATCCAAAGCAAATCCACTGACTTCATTGGAATTACTTTGGATTTAAGATAGTATAACAGTTAAGCAGAATGCATCCCTTCCTCTTTAAATCATAGTTTTAACAGCTACTTATAGTGGAGACTCCTGGGCAGTGCAATAAATGTCAATGGACTTGTACTAGAAGAGAACATTACATGAGCTCATTGAATTTTTATTTGCTTAATCTTCAAGTGATAAAGATGAGCATTATCACTATCTTTACCATAGTAAAATATCTTGCCTGTGAGGGATGCCCTGGAGAAGTCTGTTAGGTAAAACCAGTGGCAGATAAAGACATGTTAAACCATCTACAATTGGAAATCTCTTTAAAAGAGCTGAATGAAGCTGAAGACAGCTGAGTTTGAGCACAATATAAGATTCCATCATCAAAAAAACTCAGGAATAGGAGCCTAGTTATTAATAAGAATTCTACACAGATTGGTCTTTAACAAGGAAGCCATCAGAAAACACCTGCAATAATTTCTGTGTAATTCAGATTTGGAAGCAATTGTCTAGAGGGCAAGTTATAGGAACCTAAATAGAGATAGAAATCTGAGGTTTGCCTGTACTGGCATTTAATTCACCCAGCATATGACTGGTTAGGTGTCTACAAGATCTCTCATTTCTATGAAAAAGCATTTCAAAACTTTTGAGTGGGAGGTGACATGGTCAGAATGATTGTACAAAGATGAGAGTTAAATAAAAGTACAGTTTGCAGTAGTCGGGCACCTGTTTCCCTTCCCACCACTGAGTGTACTTGCAAGGAGACATCAGTAGTGGAGAACAGATGGTTGAACAATAAAATTTGGACATCTGTTAGATGAAAACTCTTATTTTTTTTTTATAGGCCACTAGTGAAAATTGTCTATATATTTACTAAAATTATTGGATAACTTTCAGAAAATATTATCTTCAAGTGTTTCTTTTTTCCTTTGTGTTTCTTTGGTGTCTCTCTGTCATTCATTTCCCTTCTTTATATGTTTTTTATTTCTTATATCTTCACTCATGCCACTTTATACCAAGGGGTTTATTTGCTTTTCAAATTTTAACATTTTTCTTCTTTTTTTTTTTCTTTTTTTTTTTTCCATAATCTTTATGTATCTGCTTATATTTTGCAATCACCAACATCATTATCTTCTTTCCATTACACATAGATATATTTAATAGCCTGGAATCAGTATCTTCTCGTAACATGTTCACTTGTAGACAGGTTTATTGGAAAGGGAATATTTCTTTGTACTGTTTCACTTCAGGAAAAAGATGAGTGGCAATAGCTGGACAATGCATGTTGCTTAGAATCCTTTAAACCAAAGCATCTTTTCTGCTAATGCATGTGTGCTTTAGCAAAAAGCACAGAGAGGGGTCCAGTCAGAACATTTGTGATAAGTCAGATTCTTGCTAAAATAATTAGGAGAGAATTAGACTGCATAGAAGAGAGTGTGACATCCATGCTTTCATGGAATCTTTAATTTTCCACTGCTCCTGGTTATAAATAAAGAAAACCTGAAAAGCCTTCTGAAACAATACCAAAGTGTTATGGCATTATCTGTGCATTTCATGGAAATCTGTAGGTTCCATTCATTGTTCAGTATCCCATATCTCTAATAGCAACACTGCCTTTGTAAGAAATTAACTGATGCTTTGTGAATGATCAGTTTTTAGATTTGTAAACAAAAGTAATCAGATTTAATAGGCATATTTAAAAATACTAACGTGAAGATATTGTGATTTGACAAAGTTTTTATATGATTATTTTAAAACAAATCCCAGCTATCCATTTGCTTTGAAGGAATTTAAATTAAACTTTAAATGAACAATTGGTACATTATCAAAACTAATGAATAAAAATCATGTTTACCATTTAGTTAAATCCAATTAAATATTAAATTGTATAAACTTCTAGTATGAAGAAGAATAACTGTGCCCAGGGCTGTTGTTTGCCATATGTGTTGGAAGATGTATTTATTGGGAACTTGTTACTGTACTGAGGTATTCACCAGCATATTTGACTTTTAAAAGTTAATAAATAAATCAATCCTAGTAATAGGAATATTACAATGGCCTTAACATAAAACAAAGAAGCAAAGTAGTAAATGTAATTATTCCCTATCTGCTACATTATCTGTTAATTGCAGAATGATGTGGGAATAAAATGAAAAGCTGCTTTTTTTTTTTTTTTTACATCTGCACCATAATTACAAAGCTTCTCCTTTAATTTAAATACTGCATGAAAAAACTGCCTGAGAAAAGTTACTCAGAATTATTGCTACTCCTACATAACAGAGTTTACACCATCATGGCTTCGTTAGTGAAGCAGAATGATGTCATGTTGTTGAGTAAATAATATTAATACTGATAAAAACAAATGCTTGTATTGTAAACAAACAGGATATCTATAGGAAATATCTATGAAGCTGTAGAATAATTATCTTTATCTGGTGATTTTTTTTTTTTGTCTAAGTATGTAATTGAATAGTAAAAATCTGTTGTAGCTCACTTTCTGAAGACTAATAATTGTGTAGCTCAAAATTAAGGTCCTTGATGGCACAATGGATACACAGATTTCCTTTATAACAAATATTTGGGCAGTGGCAAGGAAATGATAAACATAATTAAACAAACTATTTTCCACTCTTACTGTAAAGAAGACAAATGAACTTCAAGCCAAAGATATGGACCTTAAGCTATTATATGACAAAGGAGATTGCCTTTTATAATTAAGCTGTGGACAGTGTCACAGTCCATTGGGGGCAAAAAAATACATTTATACACTTATTATTAAGCCAAACAGCAATTAGAGGTGAGGAACCCATAAAAAGGAAGTGAGGTTAAGGCTTTCAAGATAATTAGAAATATTGCTTTTCCACTTTCCCTTCTCAGTAACTCAGTCCATTCAATCTATAGATAAATTCTGTATTTAGTGAGAACCTGCTATGAAAACATGGTGTAGAGCTACCAGCAGTGTAGAGCTTCCAGTCTGAGGAATAAATTGAGCTCAGGAATTACAGAACAAACACCTTGTTTCCCCCTTGCAATCTGGTCTGCTCAGATACTTAAAAATTAAACCTATTCCACACACAATCAAACTACAAGCTGCATTTCAGCCCTGTCACTTTGTTGATTCTTCCATTCTATTTTCAGCCAAACGGGCTCAGAGATTTATACAGTATATGGACACACAGAAGTAAACAAACAGAGCACTGATAAGGCTTGCTCTGTGACTTGCATTGTCTGTCACACAACTGAGTGAGATAAGAACCTGTTCTGCTGTGACATGGGCATGGATACCCCTTGGTGCAGTACTAGATCCCTGTCTGAAGGGTAAAAACTGCTCTCATACAAAACGTGTGTATCCATGATCTGCCACCTTAGGAAAAAAAAAAATCATCATAGGTAGTAGGACAGCTTTAGACAAAGTAGATTTAAACAGAAATATAATTTTGCTTCTAACTTTGCCTCACGTCAGGCAAACTCTCCCTAATCTGTAAATCTATGTACTTTTCAGCCTGGTGCAAAGCCAGGGGATATTACAACTGGACATGGCACTTCATACTGCAGCTGCTGGAACTTGGCAAAAGAGTTTGCCAAGAAACTTTGGCTGTCAGTGACACAACAGTCTGTACTGCAGGTAGTCAGAGGGATGCAAACACACAAGGATGTGGAATTTGCAAGCACAGCTGCAGCACAATCTGCAGTGAAGGTGTTCAGTGTTACGGAAGCTCGTCAAGATCTACACCCAGTCTCATTATCTGTCTCTGTTAGAGAACCTGAATGTCATGGACACAAACAATTTGTGTAAGATATGTCCAGGTTCTGAATTGGAAACAAGATTAAAAGAAGAAACAGCTGTGTGTAATTGTCCAGCCCCTGTGGAGATTAATATCACACAGTACATGAAAAATCAGGTTTTGAAATGAGGTTAAGAGAAAAATTAACAAGAAGATGGAGTGAGCAATGCCTCCTATGTAGTACCGTGTTCACAACAATGTCTTTACTGCTTTTCAGGTTCTACTCTGTCTTGAAAAATCACTCTCAAGAGGGCTGCAGGATTTGTTGCCTTGCAACATTTAACACATTTGCTAGCGACAACAAATTGATTTTTATTTATCTGGCAAAGCAAACCTTGGTCTTCCCCCCTAATATTTAATCCTCTTCAGCAATGTAAATAATGAGAAAGACACTTGCAGATCTGATTAACCTGCAAGTTCCTTTTTAAGCAATAAGAGATCAATACCAGTACCAACTCCATTAACCCACTCTTAGCACTGCTTCAGTCTGTAGGTGCACGAACACAAGTATATGCTTATTTTTATTATACATTTCAACAATATCTTGGTTCTAAAATAATAATAAAACCAAAAGTAATACCAGAAAGAAACAAAATAATAAAAATCCGGATTCTACAGATGAACAAAAATTCTTTGTTAGTCCAGCCATGCATTGAGTTTTCCCTCCTTAAATATCCAAGAGACTTGTTTTGCTGTTACCATTGCACTCATAATGTAAATCACCTTTTTAGAAGTACATCTGTAGAACATGCTGTTCTTACAAAGTGCTGAAATGTCACCTTCCATCAGATGAAAGTCATCTAATTATCTGCAGAACAGAGGGTGAAAACATGCCATTCTAAAAGCCAGTATTTCTAGATTATAGGCTAGCTTTATTTCCAAGTTAGTGATTCCTTAACTGGAAATACTGTTGAGGAGCTACATATCACTGTGAGACCTTAAAACTGTTGTGAAAATTTGTCACCAAAATTCTAATTGTAAATATTATAGTAGCAACACATGAATAGATTATTTGTGGACTTCTTGGTGCATAGCATTGCAAGCCATGCTCTTATAACCACTCCTAGCCTTCTTTGACACATTAGTTTCCCTAATGAATTTGGAAAACAAAGTAGGTAAGTTATGATAATATTTACTTTCAAGTTGGTAAATGGCTGCAAAACCTACAGCTTTGAGATGTTGTGGAGTATACTATTATCTTCCATTCTCATCTGAAATTAGATATCCAAGAGTTGAAGATGATGTTCCTATAACAACTCCAGTATCTATCTATATCTATCTATATCTATATCTATCTCTATCTCTATATCTCTATATCTGTATCATGTCTATATCTATCTATCTCTATCTCTATATCTATATCTAATCTATATCTAATCTATATCTATATCTAATCTATATCTTATCTATATCTGTATCTATATCTATATCTCTATCTCTATATCTATCTATATCTATATATCTATATCTAATCTAATCTATATCTATCTATATCATCTATATCTGTATCATCTATCTCTATATATCTATCTATATCTATAGCTCTATATTTAAACATTGTTCAGATTACATCTGAACATTAGAAACTTTGGTAAAGACAGTTACCTTCTTGTAATACAGACCAATGATGTCTTGGGTATACTGTCTATATGCCTTTTAATCTACTTAGGTTTAGAAAATACAATTAGCAGTAGAATAGGCTGATTATATTTGGATAAAGAAGCAGGCCCTTGAGCTCCTGAAGAACATTACCATTAAACAGAGTAACTATGCAGAAGTTGTTGGAGTATCTCCTAGCATGCCAGGGTGGCAGCTGTCTTGTGTCCCTGATGACTCAATTCAAGGGTGAGAGGTTCTGTGCTGTTCATAGCACAAGGATGAGATCCTTTGTTTTCTTAAAGCTCCTGCATAGCCTGTCATATAAAACAAAACTGCAGTGGGTCATACAGTGCAGCTAGATGACAGGTGCTCAAAAATGATGAAATAAAATGTTTCCCCGCTTATCCCAAGAAAGCAAATTTAACTTATGCAAATTCAGGACCATAGTAGCAGTCTAGTAGGTATGACTGAGATTGACAGACTAGGGTCATTTTTAGGATGTATGAGAACTTTATATTAAAGCCACAATATCAGCATTGATTTTGGATATAATCAGCAGACATTGCTATGCTTTACACATACAGAATATTTTAATTCTGTGGAATAAGTGTATTAATCCTATAACATGGAAACAAATAAGGTTCCAAACATGCCAAGTTTTCTCTGCTTCCTATGTACTCATATGATAGACATATGTACACATCCTTATTCAGTTATCTGCCCACTTCCCATGTATCTGAGTACAAGCCTAAAAGCCTTCTAATTATAGAATTCTTTAGGTCTAGGCTGGAAAGTGAATTGCAAAGGTGAAGACAGCAGCTAGGCAAGCAACCTCTGTCAGCCCTCTCTCTCAAATTTAACTCTGTTCTTACTCCCACTCCTTTCAACTCTCACTCCTTTCAATTGCATCATCATATTGCTTCCTATAACATACAAATCTTCACACTTTAGGATGTAAATCAGTCAATGACAATTGCAGTTGGAGAGAAATGTTTGTGATTCCTTTACAGAGAACACTGAGCCTTATCCATCTTTTCTGAATACATATTTTAATAATGACACTGAAAAATCTGCATTTTGGCTCAAGAAACATTCCATTGGTCTTTTGCAGTACAACACCTTGGAAGACAGAGAGAAAAATACTAGAAGTAGCAGGATGTATTAATCCACACATGGTCAAACTGGGGTTTATTGAACTTGACTTTTTTAGCCAATCCTTGAAAGTAATAAAAAAGGAATTAAATTTAAAAAAATATATATTTTCCACTTCATTGTATTCAAGAATAATATAAGTTCTTGGACACTCATTATGACCTCTGTAACTGAGTGAGTTTCAAGGATTGTGTATTATGGATGCAGTTTAGTAACCAGATTCTGCTGAAAGAAGAACATTCTCAATTTCATATAAAACATAAATTTAGGTGATTATACAAACCAGTCCCCTCTGGCTCTCAACATTTAGTGGCTCTGTCTTTGGTAACGAGTTACTATTGCTTGCAAAAATCTTCATTCTTGACCCCATAGAGAAAGGTGTGAATCAATATATATTGTTTCAAATGAAATCCTTTCAGCAATAGGAATCAAATTTGTTCTGTTTCTCTGATGATGAATACAACATTTCAGAAAGAGTTTCAGGTGTTGCTTAGCTGAATATTCAAAGGAACAAAAATGACTTAACGTGGGGGACAAATTGTCATCAGGTGAATCCTCGTAAACTGCAGTTAGAGTAAGAATTTTAAATTAACCCTGAATAACTTGAGGTTTTGATGACTGTCAGTTCCTCAGAGAAAGCAGAGAAGTTAAGAAAACTTTCTTGCACTGTTTGAATTTTCTGCACAGGCATAGAACTTCTAAAGCCTGCAACTCTGAGCAATGATATAGTGGCTCATTGGCAATTGGAACCCTGGGAATCACAGTATTTCCAGACTCCATGTCATGAAGCTGTGAAATGCTTAGTCAAATGCTAAATTGTCACATCTTTAGTTTTGCATCCAGTTGGGAATCTAGATGCCTTAATATGAGTTAAATATAATCCACTTCAGTGGGTTGTCTCTCCATAAAATGTGTATTTTCATGTTTCTAGTATCCTACTTTTTCCTGTGTGAATGAGTGCTTAGTTTGTAAGATGAAGCAAAACAATGAGATTTAAAAAATACTTTTTTCATCATTGAGGCTGTTTGGAAATGACAAACATGTATGAGCTTTTAGACAAATAAAAACATTAGCTCACAAAAAGAAATAGATAGACTAGACTAGACTAGATTAGAATAGAATAGACTCACCTACATGTAAATATTATTTCAACTTCCATGAAACTTTTTTCTTCCCTCCCTTATAATCAAAAAGATGATTTGAAACATTTGCATGAGTTAGATCAGGTTTGAGATAATAATTTTGTCTGTCTGTAGCACCAACTGGGACTTCCCTTGGTTTCTAGGCTACTATCTTAAAGAGACAACTCACTTGATTAATTGCAAATAAAGATTGCTTTATGAAAAAGTTAATATAACAACAAAGTCTGAGTGAAATAGCAGACTGATTATCAGAACTTGCAGTGTTCCCTGAACACAGGATTAAGGAACAAAAGCACAGCTTTTAAAAGCAGATGTGGTCTGCACTGACTCCAGCCCTGCTTGCAGTACTGAGGTATTACTATTTTATTGGTGAATAAATATCTAATGAAAATCACAAAACATTTTGTTTTTGAGTATGATATTCAAAATAAATATTACCTCACTCACTTTGTATTAATGTAATTGGCAAAGAACTGCTGTAATATTCCAGGGTCCCTCTAACCCAAATCTGCCTTGGAGGAAAATATATATCTGGCATGTGTTTGGATTGGATGTCAGACTGCTGGTACTTTGCTTTTTCATTAAATATCTTATTACTTGTAACTCTTCAAAGGGCTAAGCAGCTTTCACTCCTCAGATCATGCAGTGATTTTATGAATAAATGCAGTATGGTAATACATATGCTAATTACAAATATATAAAAAAAAAAAAAAAAAAAAAGATGTAAGCACCAAGTTTCTTATGAGTAGAACTTTTTGGAAATTATTTTAATTTCCATGAAATTTCTTGAGAAAAATGCAAGAAAAAAGTCTTTGAAATTTTCTTTGCCATTCTTTTAAGTATATATTTTTTTTCTTTTTGAAAAACGAAATCAACCAACTAAACAAACAAACAAAAAAGCCAAAGTCCAAAGCCTCTTCATTTTTTAATTTTGCTTAGAAATATGAGAACATTTAAAAAACACTTTCTGGATTTATTTATTTTTTTAACAGCAACTTAAGGCAAATCAAAATTTTCAAGCAGCTTTACATTTAAATCTTTACATAAGCAACAGGCATTTGCTCATCATGCTTATAAATGTTCTGCAAGTTTCATTAATAGCTGATATTTCCCTTTAAAATAAAGTGTCTCTGATTTGGAAGTAGTTTGGCCACAGAAACTGGAATACATTAGACCTCACAACTAGACACCCATTTTAGCCTGGAGATGTTAAAAAATGAGCAACCTGCAATGAACTGAAAGAGCAGGTAAAGATGTGACTGCACCTTGTGGATTCTAGTGGTGAACAGTAAGGGAAAGTTCTGTTGAAGGATCAAGATCAGTTTTAGGTATAAACAAGAATATTTTGGTAATGTTCTAAAACAGGTTTTAAATACTATGACAGACCAAAATCTTCTGATTCAAATGAGGAACATAATCAGTTTCTGTAGAAATTTTCTGATGTGTCAAAAAGCTTTAGATGTCACAAAAAGCTTTTTTAATGAATACGAAAGTTTCATATTCTGAGAACTGAAAATAATTAATTTGGGGGAAGTAATATTTTTTAAAGGAAACACAAGAAGGTGTACACATTTTAAAGAAATTCCTAAATAATACTTTTGTAAATGAGGTCACACACAGTGAGGTAGATGAAAGGTTGAAAGAGTAGTTTCCTAACAGCATCTCCAGTCTGTAGAGGATTAAAGACAAAAACTGCTTCTGTCATCCTGTGGCCTAACACAGCCACTGCTCACTTTGTCCTTTTTCCAGACTTGCTTACTGAGCTGTAATCAGTATAGCAGCATTAAACAAACCCAGAGAAAAACACCAAAATCTAACTTTTAAAGAAAAAAAATAATAAAAAAGGACTCACCAAAAATCCATGTTATGCTAAGAAATGTTGGCCACCAGTCCATATCCAGCCAACCAGAACTGGCAGTTTCTAGCTTGCAAATTTACATCTATAACAACTGGTAAAGTCTAAAGGACTTTATTGCTGGTTAGAATAAATAAATGTAACCTTGCCAAAGTCAAATTTTAATGGAAATGGAAGGGACTAGCCATTCTACTGAATACTGAGATATATTGCCAATATCCTGCTTATTTTTCTGCTTACTGCCTGTCACACAGTAAAAAAAGAAAAAAAGAAAAAAGCCATGGCAAAAATTGTAGCATGTCAGATTACTTGCTTCTGTCTGAATCCTCAATGAATAAGTGTTGCAATCTTCTTGACCTGATGCTTATATCCTTTGTGTACTCTGCCAGTATTTCATCCCTGTTCAAGTAGTCAGAATTTCCCACAAAAGCATTTGCAGTCACTGTGGAAAAGCCACTGTGAGAGATTTAAATAATATCTGCACCAAATGAACATAAACAACTTGTTATTGTGTTGAAGAGAATGGGGGCTCTTCACTGTTACTAATAAACCATATTGAGGCAATTTACTGTCCATTCAGTGCTCTCAAGGTATCAAACCTGCAGCTTTTGTGGTGGTTTCAGTGTCAGGCTAGAAAGGTGGCAGCTGCTGCAGGAAGGGAAAAATGCTTTCTGAGCAATTGTGATGAATACTTCCTTCTGCATTTCTCTGAAGACAAGGGAGAAAACCTTAATGATCAGATAAACAAAATTAATCTTTTGACAATCCTTTGCATTACCTGTACTTTTCTCTAATCAAACAATGCTATAAATGAAAAAGATGTCCCTTTTTGTATTGCACAAGAAATTGGAAATTATTTATCTGGAAGGCAAATAGCAAAACTGAGACCTGTAAACAAAATAGGGGAGCATTAGTATTCATGACATTTTTTTTCAGTTGTAACTTTTCTGTATTTGATGTCATTATAAATATGTATTTTCTGAATGAGTGTAAAATGTGTATTTGATGAAATTCAGTTGGAATTACTCTCCTATTGAAAATCTTACTACCCGTTGTTTAACTTGTTGTCAAACTAGACCAATTAAGTGGCCACTGCCATTAACATTAACCTTGTAAAAAGTGTGAACATTATGTTTTAGAACACATCTGGTACTACACCAGGGCAAGAAAAGTGCAAATCAATCACCAATTTTTCACTTTTTTGGTTCTGTGTGTTAGGCCAGTGTCTATTTTGAAGGACACTCTCATTGTCTTGGGGGTCAGTCACTTCTCTATGTCAAATGCATAGAAGAAAGTCAAAAAAGCTCCTGATTTGCCTGCCACTAGTACAGCTTATTCTTCTGAAAAATCTGGTGATACTTTATAATGCCATAAATCTTCTAAATGTTCAGAGCTTTGGGATAAAATTCTATTATTTTAATTATGTATCTGAATATCTGGTTCCTATTAATTTATCTTCCCAATAGTCCTGCTTTGAGAATAATATGTTCATTTTCTGCTCTTGTCATGTGCCACTTCATTTTAAGGAAAAAGCATGAAAGGTTTAGTATTCCTATCTCTTGTCTTTCTCCAGATGGTGCCCTGTGCCATAATATTTTATTTTTATTATCCTTATCTCATAATCTGCTTTCATGCAGAAGGAACAAGTTACCTCTCTGGTGAGTTCCCACTGTTTCCACAGTCAATGAATTTCTGTTCATCTGTACATCTTTAGTAAGAGATGCTGGAAGGACAGAATCACTTGGCTTATTTGCTGCAGTAGAACAAACAGAACCAGTAGGATTAGTTTCTTCTGGGTTGTGTCTGTGATTGGGTTCCCTAGGCTCACTGTAGGATCAGGAGCTTCTGAAACTAATCTCACATTATCTCCATTTACCTCACATTGGTTTTCATTGTAGAGTCTATGAATTTGATTCCTTTTGGATGAAACCAAACCAAAATATCTTCTAATTGCCTGTTATCACTGCTACAGTCTTTGATGCTTAACAAGATGTAGCTCTTCATTGAAGCTTCTTTTTGGACTCAGACTTCATGAAGAATGTTTTATGTCTACATGACCACCTGCTTTTTACAAAACTGATCATTAAAAATTTCATTTCATGCACCTTTTTGACAGATTTGCTTGAAGCTGATCAATGTGTTCAGAAGATATCAGGAAGTGTCAGCTGAATATTTTGACAATCTCATATGCCATGGGATGCTGCATTGGTGTACTCACTCTTCAGGAGACTAGGCTGAACACCATGCACCTAATTCTAATAAGAATTGTGCTTAGAACTGTAATGAGATCAGCAGGGGACACTCTGGAGCTGGGAATGGGGAAATAACTGGGTATTTGCCCACTGAAGATAGTAATATTCAAATTTAAATTAAAAGCTTTTTCTACCTCAATAACTTACTCTACCAGAGGCTTACAGTTTTGTCTAATTAGATTGTGTTGAACATGACACTTTCTTGAAGAGTAATGACTTCCAGAGGGGATTTCTTTAGTATTTTTCCACAAAAAATATAGTTATTGTGGAATACTTATCAGATTGCCTTTCAAAAGCTAAAATCTCCTATTTTATGGTGGTTTAGGTGGTGAAATTCAAAACATCTCTTCTCCATCGTCAGTATTTCTTTTGACATTTTCTTCATTTTTTTAGGCTTTTCTGTTGTGAATATAAAATAAATAAAATATAAATAAATCCAGGAGAATGGAGCAGCACAACACAGTCTGATGCTGGAGGCACAGCACAGGACAGGTTAGCTGTGATGTCTGTCACTACCTCCAAGGTCTTCTGGCTGGGATTACTATATTTTGTTTGGGAAAACAGCTGTAACACGGGTAAAGAAGGTAGCCTTTGATCACAAGGCCAGTGATAACTGTGTCCCATGTTGGCTGAATCCCTCTGGTGAAGAGATTGAAGAAAATACATCACGGAGCAACTCACAGCAGATGGCCTTTTCAGCAGCTTTTTTTTTTTGTGAGAAAGCTTCACAGAGGCTGATGTATGTATTGCTCTGTGATTTATTTTTCAATAACACACATTATGTAAAGTCTGATGTATACAAGGTGATTTACACAGTTCCTAGTTAGCAATGTATGCAAACACAAACCCTGGATAGCTATTTATAAGCATTCCTGTTACACTGAGTAAACCAAATGAAGAGATGTTCTTTATATAGCTTATTTCAAATCTTTAAACAATTTTTCCTGACAGACTTGCAACAACCCTAGGCACACAAAATATGTTTCTGTTACCTGTGGGTAACAAATGTGCCTGCCACATTTTCCTAATAGCATTACATAGTTATTTGCACAACAATAATACCATGGAGAAGGAATTGGTCTTTGGGGTATTTCCCAATTTTGTAGCTGGTTTAGAAGATGTCATACTAGAAATACCAGTGTAATGATTTTTAGTTGTAGTGAATAGCATTAATAAACTTCAAAACTAAGATCAGCTTGTGCAGATCCTAAAAAGATATATATAAATAAATAAAAAGAATAACTCTGAGTTAATATTGTGAAATTGGTGGATCTATATTTGCTTTATTTTGTCTACAAAAGGAAGATATTAGGAAAAGCCATTTATTAAAAGCATCTCATTCTGATCTGTAGCTACTTCCTTCTCTTCTGCATGGGCAAGTTACTAGAAAGAAGTAATTTGTTAGTGAGAATAACACTGTGCTTATGTAATCCTGACAAGGGAAAGAATGTATTGACTAATATAGGAAGGGCTGAAAAAAAGAATAGTATCATAGGCACTTTTTAAAGATATATCACTGCTCTTAAGAAGCTCAAATTAGTTGACACCAACTATTTGCAAACTTAGAAAAC
>WYEA01009248.1:0-13584 GCA_033558465.1 Alcedo atthis | reverse complement strand
TTAACTTGGAGAAGAGAAGGAAGAGTATTTTTACCATGAGGGTGGTGAGACACAGGCCACAGATTGACCAGAAAGGTCGTAAAAGCCCCCTCCTTGGAAACATTCTAGGTTAGATTGGATAGGGTTCCGAGGAACCTGATCTAGTGGAAGATGTCCCTGCTTTCTGTAGAAGGGTTGGACTAGGTGACCTTTAAAGGTCTGTTCCAACCCAAAACATTATTTGTATGATTTTCTGTCAATGGTAATTCAAGCAGCCTATGACAGAAATTTCTGAATTTAAGTGCAATACTTCAACTCCGAAAAAAAAGTCACCTTAAAAATGAAATTCAGCTTTTCACAATACTGAAACGGTGATTTTTTTGACATTTCAGAGGAAGATGTATTTGTTGCTTTTCCTCAGTTCGATTCTGGCAGATTTTTGATGTAGATTTTTGGCTCTTGCAGTACACTATACCAAATAAACAGAGGTTTTCAGTAGATCATAAGTAGACTCTCACTATAATTGTTCAGGGACATATTATGTTCAGCATATTAATAAATTATCTAGGGAAGGAGATGAATTGCAAAGTAAGTTTGCTGATGCTAGTAAGTTGCTCTAGATACTGAAAATGAAACATGACCGAAATTCTTAAGAGCATCTCATGCTATTGAGTGACCAAGCAGGAAATCCAAAGCTGGTAGGTGATGGGCATGTGAAAGAAGCTGAGCCTTCAATTTTATATGTGCAGAATAGTAGAATTGTTCAAGATGTAAAGGACCTCAAGGACATGTAGTTCAACCTCCTGCTCAGACCATGGTCTGCTGTGTGATCAGAGGTCAATTATGATATTAGTCAATCAGAATCAGTACCCAGGTCATCCAGTCATTTGTCTTGCCTGTTAGATATTCAAGACAGGATTCATAATTCTGTTAGCTCCTCTTGGGATTCCAGGAGTGTTCTTTTATCAAACAATAGTTATTCAAAACTATTGTGTATGTTCTACTTTCACAGTTTCATGAGGGTTTTTTTGGTCTTTTTTTTTTTTTAAATAATCATTATATATTCCATAAGATAAAAAATATCTTTGCTACTGGTTTAGTTCACTGAAACATTGACTGTTAGTGCACATATTTCTTCTGAAAGCACATTTGAACCCAGTATGCGTGGTGCCTCAATTCTTGTCAGATCTCAAATGTTAAATTATTTTTAGGAAGACTAATAAGCTGACATATTTGTAACTTAAGGCCCCTGAAGTCAAAAAAGCCAACAAGGGGCTTCAATACAACACAAAGTGCAACTTCAACTCATGATGTTTCTGCTTTCACAAAATACATTGTAGTTTCCAGCATCTCCAATGCACTCTATGCCAGCCAATGCCTCTGATAATCAGCTGTATTAAAAATATAAAAAGGAAGATCACAACACTCTGCATATGAAAAAAAGTGAGTGATGTATGTCAAATGAAATAGATACTTCAGAACATAAATTAATCATTGCTTGGCAGTGAATGTTTTACTAATGTTGGGATGTCTATGAGAATTATGCTGTTGTTAAAACAGTGCTACTTAAAAGCAGGAGGGAAAGCATGGTAGTTACAGTAATGAACACCTCAGTAATCATTATTTAAACATCCCATACTCACTGGTTGCTCCTGAAAAAAGCCCCAGTAATTATGAATAAAATATCAGCTTTAATTCATCATCTATTTTTCATTAGGATAGCAGCTGCATTCATGGCACATATTAAGTTGGACATTATAAGAATTTAATTTTAAGTTTTAGATTCAAATGCTAATTGTTTAGATTCAAATGATAATTCAGTTTACTGAAAATAACTCCACCTAGAAATATTTGCTCCATTCAACTGCAACATAGATAACTTATTTCTTATACAAATGCTTGAAAGATAAGAAAACTGTAAATAAAATACTTTCTGTCAAGCATGTATGCATGTACAAATTACATTTAATTTCCAGGCTGAGACTAAGAAAGCAGGTCATTTTTAAGGCATTGAGCTGTTGGCATCCAAGAAGATGCTGCATCTCCCATAACCAAAATGAACACGGAGCAAAGTTCTGTTACAGGTCCAAATCTAAAACTGAATTATTTAATGGACAATTTAATTGATTTTAACTTATCTCAGAGAGCGTAAAGACTTCAGCACACATTTTTGTAAGTCATTTTTTCAACCTTGCCTTCTAGGTTTTAAGATAAAATTCTAGCCCTAGGGCACTAGGCCTGTGTAGAATTGCTAAAACTAGAACAATTCCCCTAAAATGTAGGATCTAAATTTATTTCCATAATAGTGAGTTTGTGTATTTCTAGCTGTCTGTCTTGAAATAACTAAATATGACCCAATCTAATAAGCTAAGAACATTCTGAATAATTTCCCTCTAGAGTATTTTAATTTTGGTTTTTAAAAAAATCGAAGTTGGTTTTGAAATGAGATTGTTAATTACTTCAGATTAATGCTTTTCTATAGAGTTGTAAAATGTATCAAAAGTGAATTCCTATAAATGATAAAAATATGCTTTGTGTACCATGACATAAATTTCAGGGGGTTTATAACTGTACACTGTCACTGTTAATGGAACAATGATTGGGACCAGAAGTAATCTCTGAGTTTATTTAAGGAAACTTGCTTTTCACTTCTTAAGTTTTCTTCATTATTATTTTGTGTGTGTCTTAGTTAAGAAGAAAAAAGACTATTTAAATGCATTTTTGGATAACTGAGCAATTCAGGGCTGAAATGGACAAGCCTTTCTTATCTAATGCTATATCATAAACAACTCTTCCAGAGCAATACTTAGGTAAAGTATTGCAATAGCTAGACACAGCAAGATTACTAAAACCTGAAAATTTGATTTGAGCTCTGAATCTCCTTCCTGGTATAGGTTTGTATTAGCAAGTGTTCAGTATTACTGTGATGTATAGTAGGTATCTCTGATATTTCAGTTGTTAAGTGACCATATGTAAGTGCATGTATATACAGCAGAACTATCCACTCACAGATTACACACATCAGTCACTCCAATAGCTTCACTTCCAGCATCAGCAGGGAGATGAAATCATCACAGGGAAAAGCAATAATCTGAGGTTACAGCAAACATTTTGCTCTAAATACAGAACTTTCTTGTCATGTACACTAATCTCTTTCTTTCATAGGAGGAGAAATCTTTGCCTTGGTGTGCTACCCCCTGCCCTTGGGTCATTTTTCAGGCATTTCTAGCCCTGCACAAAGAGCGTCTGCCAGTAAGATATATATAGTTTAGAAGTGTAATATAGTTATTTGTTGACTGACGCAGAGATATCTGGGGTTTAACAAGCTACCAGACAGCTCCAACATACACTGATAAGACACCCAGAGTCTCTGCTGGCTGGGCAGGCACTGGCAGGGAGGGGAAGGCCCAGCTTCCAATGCCCCTGAAACAGATCCTTTTTCACAGACTCCAGTTTTTTCCTTCAGGATTTTATACCATTTCATGCTGATGTTCTTCCTCTTGAAACTCTGAGCTACTAATAACCCTATCCCAACAATCCTACTCTGACTGAAGTTTTACCTTTCTTAACTTGCATGACTCTGCAGGCTTCCCTAACTCTGCAGTTCCTCAGAGGGGAGGGAGCCAAGGTGGTGATGCTGAGCCACATCCATTCTCACAGCAGCACCCTGTCAAGAGTGAGGTGGTGGTTATGGAAAGGGCCATAGGTGGGTAAGATACAATTCAGCAAAAGACAGCAGCAAAATTAGGCCTAACCTCAAAAAGTTGTTAAAGCTGCATGGCTTTCCAAAGCCTGCCAACTCCACTTTTATACCTTCCTGATCCAGAAAACAATGCTGTAGTGAACTCCTCACCTTTGTGTCATCTACCCCTGCAAACACACACTGAATCTTTTTCAGGTGCAAGTATACACCTTGCCCAGAAGCCCAAATCCTGCATTTCAACACAGCTGATCTCTTGCTGGATGCTATTATTTCTGTTTCCAATAGTGTCATGTCCACTACAGTAGCAGAGATTGAAGACTGTAAAGGAAAACATAGCTTCATTCCTTTCCTTTCAAAAAAGAGAAATAGAAAATATTTTTATTTGCTACTTTCTCTATGACAAAGATAGTTTGGAGCTGGCATTTAACTAATGTAATCAGGTGAGAATATTTAGATCTGTGGAGTCAGAGCTATCCCACTGAAAAGCATAATATAGAGCTGGAACAAGGAACACATCCATCATCAAGAGCTATGTCTGAGGTAGGGCTTTGGATCTTACAAAATGCATTATTGCTTGACATGGTAAACTTCACTGCTAAATAAAGACAAGTTTATTCTATAATGAACTTTGCTTTGTAACATGAAGAAACAAGGAGACATTTTGGGGGTAAGTCTTTTACTTCATTTCAGGTTTTTCCTAACAAAAAGGAAAGCACATTGTAATTGCTGTCTCAAACACAGCTGGGGTTTAAATGTTCATAGGTAAAGTGCTACTTTCTACATATAGTATAGCTTTCACTGATGTAGTTTTCACTGATAGTAATGAAATCTTTCTTCCTTTCACCTTTTTTAATTTCTAATAGGGATAGGAACAAACATAAATTCTTCTTTTGGCAGAGATGTTATTTATCTCTGAGATGACTGCATACCTGGAGTTGCTGAAAGCAGCATAAACACATCATTATATGTCTGAGAAAAAATTTTCTAGCCAGTGAAGGACCAGCAGTTTATTATCTTCCAGTTAGTTTTACAGTGCCCACCTTTGAAAACTTATTAAAGCTTGACCACGAGGAGTTTGGCAGAGTATAGGTAAGTGATCCCACTCCCCAAAATACAGAGTTTAAAACAAACACATTCATTCCATCAGGTGGTTTTTATGCTTATTTCACCAATACGGGTGAAAAATGAACACTATATTCCAGATACATCCCTGTCTGAGAATGCAGTCCAGGGACTGAGTGAACCCTGTGCAGCTATTGTGTAGTTATATTTGTTAGAAAGGAAGCATTTCTGCATGTTTGCAGGAACATCTAAAATCACAAAAGAAATACAAGAGCAGGCCAATTAATTTTCTGTACCTTATCCCTTTTTAGTTTTAGCAAATGCCAGACACTTCAGACAAAGACAATTTTACAAACAGTACTTTCCCAGAGGAAGACAGCAACTTCAGTTCATGTGTTTAGCTCTTCTTACAGGCAATCAAATAATTATTGTATTGTGCTTTATTTTATGTTCATCCAATTAGGCTTGGTTTGGACATGAATAAGTGTTTATTGACTAAATCAATAGTCTTTAGCCATGTCACAGTGCATATAAAATAGTTACAAAAATAAAATCAGTAGTTATATTAACCACTTGCAAAGAATGGTCAGGATAAGCTTTGAGCTGACATTGCCTCATTAGGGTATATTCAGATTAAGAAGTAGAAAGGAACAAAAGGAAGTATTTTTTTAAAAAAAATTAGCCTTCCATTTCCTCTCCACACTTTAGATTAATTAGAATTTACCACTAAAAGAGCCAGACAGTACAATTAAATTTTACAGCAACCATATTTAAGTTTTTTACAATTGAGCTTTGACTTCCCCATAAATCCCAGGGGTGGTTACAATTACATTAGACTTTGTGATCTGAAATAACAGAAGGAGATATGTAATATGCCACACACTCTCTGGTGCAGGAACCCAGCTAATCAAATGAGTGACCTAGCATATTGTTACTCCAAAAATACAGTAGCAGTACAGCAGCACTCCTATATCTGCAAACTCCTCTCTTAAGAGAATGTAAAGTTATCTCATGTTCCTTCTCCCTGACATCACCACTGAGCTGGAACAGAATAAACAACACATGACAAACAAGTTATAGGATGTATTTTTCTTCTTATCCCCTTCTACTTGAGGTAGGCCCATGAAATGGTTGAGTTCTTTCCATAGGCATTAGGTACTAAATAGAATGTGAATAATTTCCCTTCTCAGATGTTCTATCCCAAACAATTGTATTTCACAGACAACTTTCAAATTAACATCTTGTTAACAATTATTTTAGAATTCTGGAAGTCATTTGGCTTGGATATTTTTCTAAGAGAGTCTTTTGCTTAATCTCTGAGTCATTGACAAGGTCAGATGAGACAAGTCTGTTTGCTTGCCTCTGCTTTATACATAGTGGACTATAACTTTGCAGAAATAAATTTGTAAGGATGCTAGGAGTATATCCTGACATCTACAGCCAAATATTAGTTATATGAAAGAATGAAGCCAAAATGATGATCCCAAGGCAGCCAACAGGAAGCAGTCTAAGTTCATGCCAAATTCCATTTGCCCTATGGGAATTAGGTGACTTTCACCTAGCAGTAGAAATCTTTGAGCTTTCTTTTATAAAGAAAGAAGAATAATCAGGTATTTTAATTCAAAATAAGATCAGAAAAGGATCATGGACATAATGTAACCCCCAAACCATATACATCATGTCCAAAGCTAGGGCAGCTATTTTGCAGCTCACAGAAGTGTAATCTAACATTTCAGGCTACATTCTTCAGAAGTAGAGAGGTTTGAGAGGAATACTGTCCAGTTATTCAATTAATGTTATATTTATTAAGCTATTCAGTTAATATTATCTTAGGCACATAGATATATGAATGAGATTTAGGCATGATATATCTGTGCTGACCTGCTCATCAGAAGCAAGAGTGAAGCATGTTTCACTATGCCCAGAAATAAAACTTTAAGCTTCTGGGCAAAATACAGATATTGCACAGTGAATTATACAAATCTGAAACAAAGCAACAGTTCTGGCTTTGAAAACAAAATGAACAGGACTTAGGAAAAAAAAAAATAAATCTGCACCTTGAAAATTCTCCAAGAATGCAGTCAGGTGTTATAAGTGCTTTTTAAGTACAATATATATAGATATTTACATTGTGATCTGCTTAGTTCATTGTTTAGGGTTTTTTGGGGGGAGAGGAGGGAAGAAGTTTGTTTGTTGCTTGTTTTCTGATTCACTAACATACATTCTTGTGGCATTAGGCATGGAATGTTTCTTAGTGAGTAATTTCCAAACTTGTAGTACTGTGCAACTGCCCATGTCTAGTGCTCATGTCTCCAGTCCCCACTCAGCTGCATTTCTAGGTACTTTTCATCTTGTTATCAGAAAATAAGCATTCAAATCCTGCATTCCTTGAATATCAGTTTTCTATGAGTGTTTCAGAAACAACTATTTCTTGAAGTTGCTTTTCCTGCTAATGCAAAAGAAATAATATCAGGGCACAGCAAAGGTAAGTTAGTTGCCTAAGAGCTGCTGATGTAAATTACCCAAAACATTCTTACTGAAAGGATATTTGCTTGCAATTTGGATGCTAAATATGTTAAAGACAGACTGTTGCAAAGAAAGTTTTCTCGAGCTAACAGTGGGCAAGTGAAATGATAGCCAAATACAGCAGGGCTTCAGTGTTTTTTGTTTCATCACAATGACATTAGACTCCAGACAGATGCAGGTACCTGGATGTCATAGGTGGAAAATTAGAGAAATTTTACTGCAGTTTCACCTAAGTAGCTCTCTTTCTACAAAACATCAGGAGAAAGCACTGATAATTGGCATTAAAATGTAAAGGAAAAAATGTTTTGCTTTGACAAGAAAAACACCAAATATATGCATTTTTGTTTTCACTCATTTTAGTATGAATGCTTGACACTTCGCAGATTATGGATTTTTTTAAACAGTTAAAATCTATCACCCCTGAAATATCAATTTTATGGCATCTGACACTTCTCTCATGCTTTTCAGCATGTTTTCATTTCTGTACTGTCTGTGATGGATGGCAATATATGATCAGCAATACAGCACCTTCAAAAGAACCATGAACAAGCACTCAGGATCTCAATGAAAGATTATACCATTTCCTAGTGGACAGAGTGCTTAACTCCATTAGTGTCATAGGTTGATTAAATCATCCTACATCACATTTCAAATGCATTGCAACCAATTAAGCCAGCCCCTTGTAGCTCAATACATCTTTACATTGCTATGCTCATAAGGATGCTGTGAAAATTTTTCTTCTAAGTGAAATGACTTATTGTGATACAGTTATACCTAACAGTTTTGTGGATATATATGTGATTAAAACATCTCCAATCGAGTGGGTTTTGTTTTAAAAAATAACTGTGAAGTGTTAATTGTATCTTCAGGGGGGTTTTCTGACCTACAGCAAGAAAGTAAAGGACTATGTGAACCAGCCAAATGGAACAGAGAAAGAAATAAACCACATTCATTGTCAGTCAGGTCCCTATTGTGGCAATACATCCTTGTAAGTTCAATATTTCACCTGAATGATAATATCACCAAGAAGGCACTGAAAAGGATGAGTCTGATCCCTGGTGTAGCATCTACCTACATCCATCTAACCAGCACATTTCAAAAGCATTATTATTCCCTTATTCAGTTTATTTCCACATTTCTAACACCACAAGGATGCTACACCAGTATCAGAAAAATTACTGAATGCTTTCAACAGTATCTCCAGGATTCAGCACATGCTCACACTGAATGTTATTTATGATAGGTTCTTGACTGAAATAAAAAGCAGGTCACATCTGAACACACCAGACAGCGGAAGATAGAAAGTTCAGCACTAACAAATGTTAAGTTTCCTGACAAAAAACAATTCTTACATCCAATATTTGAACTTTTATGTGGACTAGAATGGTTTAATCTCTTCACTGTCTCTCACCTCTTGCCATGTAGCAAGCATCAGTGAAGGATCAGCTTCTAACACATATCAGGACCCTATCTATCCTGCTCAAAAGAGAAATAGGATCAACCCTCTATCCTCCCCAGACTGACTTGCATTTTATTGACAATATTTCACCATTATTCCACTAGTTTTGGGGATCTTCCAGTGGGATCACTGGAATATGCTGTGTGCAGGCTTTTCATTCACAAAGTTCTTTAATCTTATTTTGACAGGAATTGGATGTTGTGTAGGTTAAAACCCCATTGCTTGATTCATATAAAAATATTTGCTATACCTTTGCTTTTTATAAATAAGTGTTTGATACATGCCAAGTGTTCTGAGTCTGCTGGGATGGCCATTTTTTTTCATAGCAGCCCATATGATGCTTTTTATTTGAAATTTGTGAATATAATATCATTGGTAACACCCTGAAGGTTTAACTATTGCTGAACTGTGCTCACACAGCATCAAGGACTTCTCTGTTTCTCACTCTGCCCCATTAGGGGTAGGCTGGCATTGGGCAATAGGCAGTGGGAGAGCTGAGCTGAACTGACAAAGACATATCCCATGCTATATAATGTCTCAGCAATAAAATGCAGGAGTGAGTGAGCAGCTTGTGGGTGCTTAGCTGCCAACTGAGGTCAAACTCACTGGAAAAGACCTTAATCTTTACAGCATATTATATAGTTCTGCTTTTCAGTAGAGATGTTTACAAGGAAGACCTTACTCTTGGATTACATTATACCTTACCCAAAACTCCAAAATTCTCATTATAGAGTGGTAGACCTATCATTTTACACATTTAGAGCAGAAATGAGAAGGATGAAGAGGTATACAAGAAGGTGAAATAGTCACAGATTAGATATCTAATAGTGTCAAAGTGAAATCCAACCATACTCAACAGCATTCAAATGGAGTTGAAGGAAGCCAGTATTTATGATATGAATTTCCCATCATTCCTATAATTCTACTCCAATATTATTAGAAACAGACAAATAGGGGAGAAATGTCACGTGTACTGAGCTAATTGCTGCATCCTGGAAGAGTGAGAATAAGTAACTGGCTCCATTTCCAGCTGCATAGTGGCAATGTTGGGATATAACAATATGATATTGCAAGATGTATAAGACACAGAAAGGTATCTGATCAAAGCACCAGCAGTGAAAGAAGAACAAGCATCAAAAAAGGGCATTTTCAAGTTCCATGGAAGTAGTATTGTGCAAGTAGTGTATAAGGAGGTCTTGATGGCTGTGGAGGATGCTGGAAAATGTTTTCTTTGGCTGTGGAGGTAGAGCTTAATTCAGCCTGCCCATGATTTTTTCAGGTTTTACAACTGGAGGTGCACAAATTAATGTGCTGCAAAGGTAGCAGTTTCAGGACAAGACTTCTTTAGTTTATTATTTATAGTTTGCACTGTGGGCCAGGAAAGAGAGAACTTGCATACTAAAATCAATACAAATAATAATAGCTTCTTACAAGAGAAGCCTCAGGGGCTGAATATCTCTGGGTTCCTTTTTTTCCATAAGTGATCTCAGTGGATTATTGTTGCAATGTTTTGTGCTGTCAGTCAGAGTCAGACACCAGCCTCTCTTTTTGTCCCATGGAAATCTTCTCACTTCTCTGTGACAAAATAAAGCAAAATTACATAGCATCAGGTAGCCCATGATGGCTTTCCTAAACATCTGCAGCAGAACAGTATTGTAACAGAAGCAGTAATCCATGCTGCTTATAGGCTCTTTTTCAGACACACAGCCTGTCAATCAATGCTGAAGTGGCCAAATCTGCTCCTACATTATATCTGGAATTTCTCATTCCAGAGGGACTTGGGGCTGTGGCTCAGTTATTTGTCTCAGTGTATTTTCACTTATTTTTAACAAGCAAAACAACCTTAAGACCAAAAATATATTCATCTGGGCCACAAAATAATTAATATTTGATAACATCACTGTCATTTTAATAGAAAAGTGCATTAGGATTCCTGAATAGTTTGATATTAGGCAAACCAAGGACATCCAAGTATGTCTATATTTTTAATGTGTGCATATAATAACAATACTTAGTACCTATATTTTTCCACAGACTTTTTTTGTGTGTGTGTCTAGAGCAGCTCACTTACTTCTGTCATTCTACTTAGTATTGTACTATGTACAGACAAGAATGACAGTTTTTCATAATTCCTGGCATCATCATAATAGTGTTTTTTTTCTTATTAGTCATCTTTACATAAGTATTTAGTGAAAATGCATTCAAATTATTTTAAAATATTTGTAATTTTTATGACTGTATAATTATATTCAGAGGGTACAAAATCTTGCATAAATGAATCTGTCTTGTTAAAAAATAGATTACCATAATCCTATTTACTGAATTATTCAGAGAACATATTAGAGTTTCTGCTCTTCTGCATTTTTATTCTACTATATTACTAAAACAATATTTTTGTTTTCTTTTTGCAACCAGAGGCACGTTTTCTTAGAATTCCTTTTGATGCTTTTGTTCCCTTTCATACTTAGATAACTTAGGAACATAGGAGGAAAATTAATTAAGATGTCTGCATTTTCTGGATCTTAAAAAGTACTTGAACAGTTGGCATTTTTACTCATTTCTGACAAGTAAAAAGGTGTTTTCTCTCCAGAGATTTTTTCATGGTAATGATTCAGCTTGTTGCAGAAGCTGTGGGTCATATGTAAGAGTGGCAGGCTTTGAAATCTCAGAAGAAAACTTAACTGTTATCACCAACCTGTGCATACTCACACAGTGTTGTTTCTTTAAGACATCAGCAGCTGGAGAAATGGAAGAGTTCACGGCCAGAAGCTACACAGTAAAACGAAATATTAGGGAATAGACCAGTATATCAAAGACATTTTGGTACTTTTGCCTAGGTTCCACTGCAAATAGTAAGTTAAAACTAAAAGACTTAAAGCAACAGAGGTCCTGCATGTGTTTCAAGAACAAAGGGAAAACAAGAGTTCTAGGCCTTAATGTTGCAGTGTTTAAAGATAAGTATTTTATTTTCTCCCTTAAAAGGTTCCTCACTCACTTCTAAGAAAACAAGAACAAAAAAGGTCCCTCTTATCAATGATATGTGCTGGGTGCTGTGATGTTGATGCTCAGTGTTTGTTTTGGCAGGAGTGCACACTAGTTTTGAAACATGATGGCTTTTCCATCCACATTATTATCATAGCTAATTATGTAAAATCTATTTTTATTTTATATTTATTTCCTCTTCCATCTTTTTTTGCATGCAGCCTGTTCCATGCTACATATAGGAGCCATGTCAGACTTCCTATATCACTTATACTAATCACAAACCTTTTCTCTACTGCAGCTTGAAGTTCATAGTTATATACTATGACAATTTTTTTACATGTATTTTTTTTTTCATTTATGAGAAATCCAGTTTGTCATGCTCTGTACAATATTATTTAAGTTGTATGCATAAATCAGTAGAATGTAAGTGTTGCTTTTTTCCGACTTAATGATAATTTTAAAAGCAGGAAAAATAACATTAATCCTCACTGAGATGTTTTCATCCAAGCTAAAACTAATGACTATTACTGTAACTTAATTGAAGTACAAGCTAATTGCCTTTCTTTTAATTTAAAGTCCCTAGTTACATCTTTACCACAATACAGATTTTTTTTTTCAGTGTTCTTTTTGTTTGTTTTTCCTCAGCCAACTATTTCCTGGGCTGCATCAAAAGAAACAGCAGAATGAGGGAGGTGATTTTCCCCCTCTGCTCTGGTGAGACCTCACTTGGAGCAAAGAGTCCAGCTCTGAGTCCTAAGCACAGGAAAGTCATGGACCTGATGGAATGTATCTAGAGAGGGCCATAGAAATAATCAGAGAGCTGTGTCATAGAAATCATAGAAATATCTGGGTTGAAAGGGACCTCTAGAGGTCATTTAGCCCAACCTCAGATGAGAGCAGGGGCATCTTCAACTAGAGCCTTGTCAAGCCCCACCTTGAATGTCTCCAGGGATGGGGCCTCAACCACCTCCCTGGGCAACTTTTTCCAGTGCTCCACCACTCTCATGGTAAACAACTTCTTCTTTATTTCTATTCTAAATTCACTCCTTTCTAATTTTAAGCCATTGCCCCTTGTCCTTGCACTACAGGGCTTTGGAAACAGTCCCTCTCTAATCTTTTTATAAGCTCCCTCCAGGTACTGGAAGGTGGCTCTAAGGCCTCCCAGGAGCCTTCTCTTCTCCAGCCTGAACAACCCCAGCTCCTTCAGCCACTCCTCGTAGGAGAGCTGTTCCAGCCCCTGAGCATCTTCCTTCTCTGGCCCCGCTCCATCAGCTCCATGTCCTTGCTGTGTTGAGCACTCAGGAGCTGGACACAGTTCTCCAGCTGAGGTCTGAGCAGAGAAGAGTGGAGGAATCACCTCTTTCAATAAACAAAAGAAGAAAAAAAAAAAAGAAAAAAAAAACCAACAGAAAAACAAGGAAGAAAAATGCACCAAATAGGTTTCTAATTTATCACATACACAGATACACTCTCTTCAGAAACACATTCACACTTATCAAGGCTTCCACTCTGCATTTAGCACCATGGACTTGTGGGACATCTGCAGATTGTTATCAGCCCAAAGTGATGGGTACAATGCTAGCCATACCTAATGATAGCATTTGGCTTTGCTGAGTTCTCAGCAGTTTTTGATGCAATTGGTCACACGTGGGCTTCTCCACCAGACTATGCACACTGACCTGCTTGCAGGTGGGGGTTCTGGGCCTGGTGTCCACAGAGGCAACACACAGTCAGTACTGCTGCCTAACGATGGCAAAAAATGCACACAAAATAGTAGTGAAAGAAACTATGTAATTGAAATGTAATATATTTTCTGCATCAACAACCATTTCGCTTCCATTTTCAGCACTCAATGAAAGTAAAACACTTG
>WYEA01009246.1:78069-100414 GCA_033558465.1 Alcedo atthis | reverse complement strand
TTTCTCACCTTTCTCCCCTCTCTTCTTCCTAGCAATCCACAGTCTTGCTTTTATTGGGTTTTCAGTATTTACAGGAGAATTTGACTATGTGATGTGACTTAGTTGGAAAAGGGAAATTATGCAAATTTCAGAGGTAAGCTTACATTTTTTGAACGATGAAAGTATGCAGCTAATCTAGAAAGGGCCTTTTGACAAGTCCCCTCAGATAATACAAGTAGGGAAGATTGCTGCCTAAAAGAAAGCAACGGGTGATGAGAATAAATCAGATTTCACAATGACCAAAAATTCACCATTGTATAACTCAATGGCCCTGCTGCTTTCCAGTGTGGTCCCAGCATCACCCAGGTAAAGGAGTGGGGCAGGAGCAGGAATAGTGACTGTGGCCCTTGCTGCTGCCAAGTGTCTCCTTCATGTTGACCTGGCACAGTGGGGAAGGAGGAGATTCAATCTGAACTCTTGAAGCTAGGGAGAGGTAGTTCAAAGGCAGTTATTTTTAAGAGCGAGTAGGCTTTGTTTTCTAGCCCAGTCAGAATGTGCTGCTTGCTAAAATAAATTACTGTCATTACTGGCAGCTTCCCCACAGCAAGGCTGGATTGTAGGAATGAGTCTCTAATTTGTTTATAGCCTTGCAATTATAAACGTGCTGTAACAAAAGAGCGTCTTAGAATGGAACTGGATCAACATTATTCCCACATTAAAGTGGTTGTTCTAAAACAAAAAAGAAGAGTCTGTTGGGGGAGAATATAGAGCAAGTCAAGCTCTGCACCCATTGTTTCGAGGGAGGAGGTTGGTTTTGTTTGCCTTTTAGCCTTGCAAACTGCCTAATTGGCAAAAGCTAACAATAGATGCCTGGCTCAAATGAGCGTGAAGTGCACCCCACAAAGGTGTTTGTTAAGCAGTGTGAGAAACCTGGCAAATTCCTGGAAAGCTGGATGTTTGTTCAGGGCTGTGTGTTAGAAAGCTGGCATTTTGCACGGCGTGGAGAAGGCAGGGAAATGTCCTCATCAGAGCAGCCTATGGGTGCTCCCTCGCTGAACTGAGCTCTGGAAACACAACACAGCCCATCCTGACCACAGCAGCCTGTGCCAGGAGAGAGCTCAGTCAAATGCAGAACAAGAAAATTAAAGCCTTGCTTTATGCCACCAGGGATGCCAGATTTAACGTGCAGGAGAGAAAAAAATAGCTGGAAGCTGTTCTGGTGCCACCTCACCTCTTCTAGATCATGAGAAAGTACCACTAACACTGCCCTCTGCTCTGCACTCCTCAGACCCCACCACGAGTACTGTGTCCAGTGCTGGGCACCCCAGTCCAGGAAAGACAGAGATTTACTGGAGAGAGTCCAGTTTGGGGCACCAAGATGCTGCAGGGAGTGGAGATCTCCCTGCTGAGGAGAGGCTGAGAGAGCTGGGGCTCTGTAGCCTGGAGGAGACTGAGGGGGGAGCTCAGCAGTGTCTGTCAAGATGTTCAGGGTGAGAGTAGGGAGGATGGAGCCAGACTCTGCTCAGTGTCTGTTTTCTTCAGTGTTTGAGAAGCACATGGAAAGCTGGGTTCATTTTTCTTCTGACATGCCTGGAGTGGGGTAAAAATGTCTGTGCATCAGACTTAAGGCAAAAACTCCTGTATGTTCCCTCTGGACAGCTGGTTTGTAACCTGGGACAGGCAGTGTTACCACCCAGGGAGCCAGGCCTGCCCTGGGAGTGGTGGGGACCAGCACGGGGGAACCTCACCCAGGGCTGTGTGGCCTGAATTTAGCTGTTTTGCAGGCTCTTTTTAGAAAAGGTACCCATCATTCTGGGCAGTGCACAAACCACAACCTTGACTGAGTTCTTCTGGATCCCAAGTAATTACCCTTCTACTATAAAAAACTAAAACCTACTCCAGTGTATATTTTTAGACCCCTTATTATTTATTTTTTTTTCCCAGGGGTGTGAGAAACAGGGCTGTCACCTGCCATAGAATCCTGGGGAAGAGGGATCTTGTGCATTGAATCTCCAGCCCAAGTGGCAGTGCAGGGTCACTGCTCTGCTTTTACTCTTCTTCTGCTCTCAGAGAGAGTTTTCCCCAGTAACCTGGGCTTTGCCAGCACAATTTCCTTGCGAGGAGTGTTAGTGACACAGAGCTGATGACATCCCCTGGCAGAACACTCCTAGTCTAGACATCTCTGTCTCCATTGAAACACTGAAGGTGTAAGTCACCCAAGAAAGTGAGTAATGATCGTGCAAAGCAGGCACAGAGCTATGATGGCCCACCTTTCCAGGGCTGGAAGTACTCATCACCATGGTGTTGTCTGATGGGCATGTAAAGCCTGTAAGCAGCAGTATATTTATGGCTTTATTTTTATGTCTCTTTAGCACTGCAGGGAAAAGAAGTTTGTAAGGCTTGTGGTTTGGAATGGAAAAAAAAGAGAGAGGAATTTTCTAAAACCACTAGATAATCAAATTAAAAAATCTTTTTAATTGTTCCAGCCCTAGAGCTAGTCTTGAGCAATATGGGACCAATTAGATTATTCAAACCACAGTTTCTGATCTCTATCATTTACTCTTACAGCTTGAACAGCCCAAGCCTTTAGGAGGGTGATTTCCATTAGGTGTCTGTGGCTGCATCAAATCCCTCTGGTGCAGTTACATCAGTTAGGGGATGCTTTAATAACATCACAGTTAAATAAGGCACCATTGTTACTTAAAATGGACTTTAAATCCTTAATTACGAAAGGAGAAAAGTATTGTCCACTCCCCTCCCTACTTTTGTTTTTCATAGCAGAAAGTAGTTTTGGAAGACCTATTACATTTTCTGTCTGTCTACAAAGGTTTCCCTAAACTAAACCTACCCCACCCCGGGTGTCATGTCTCCCCCATCTCCACCTCCCTTTTCCCCCAAGTAAAAGATATTATGTCTCCCTACAGGCCTTAAATCTGTTTTATCCTTTGACTGTTTTAGCTATTCCACCATTATGTCTTGACTGGTGACTCTGGCATGTTAGCATGGTAATTGTAGGGGTAGGAGATGCAGTTTAACAAATGGCATTTTTTGTGGGGGAAATTTCTTTGGGTTGTTTTCTTGAGCACTAAATTTATAGGATGTTTAATAGCAGGTGTTGCAAGAACATCTGAATACAACTAGTGCAAGGAGAAGCAGTACTCATTGAAGCATTTCCAATAACCACCACAATAACTGGTTTTTTGTTTATTTTCATTTAAAGCATTTAATTGTGGAACTTCAAGTGGGGCTGATGAAATCACTGTCTTAGTTGTGCTTTAAAATCCTTTTTTGTTTTAGTTTACAGTTAAAGCACAGCTGCAAAATGTTTTACTGTTTGACAAGAATATTAGTAGTAACTAAAAGAGGCCATTGCTTGAAAGTTGTGCATGTGTAGAGATAATATAAATAAAATTGACATTCAGATTGGTATTCAGTGTAGTAGAAATCAGACAAGTCCATCACATGCAGTTTAAAACCTATAGTTCTGTATTTTCCATGCATAGGAAGATCTGTTGTGAAACTGTTTGGCCAGTTTGTCCTGCATCAGGTGTGTCTGCAGTGGGGAAGAGGGATTAGGCAGCTACCTGCTTCCCTCTCCAGGAGCTCCATTTCCCTTGAAGGTGCTGCAGTTTCTTTTGTAAAAGAGGAATGGGTCATTGCTGCTGCTTCGTGCTGCCAGGATACACAGCTTGGGAACAAATCACAGCCCCCAGGGAGCATCCTCTTCCTATTCTAGCTTAGGGACAGACTGCTTCCTTCTGAAACAATAGGAGGCAAAGCAGAAATGTTCTTCACACAGCCTCCTCCACTCAAAGAGCCTTCTCACCCACATCCCTGGCATTGTCTTGCTTGAATGTTTTTTCATAAAAATGGCAATTGCTGGGGTGTTTTAGCTTTGCTTTTTAACAACCCCCCTTTTTCAGTAGCTAATGACCAGAACTCTGGAGAGTGGCTCCAGTTCACTGCCCTGTTTTCCAGATAGCCAGACGATGGAGAGAAAAGAAGAAGCAGTGGGAACAGAAAAGCATTGTGAGCAACTTCCTAAACAGGAAAGATCAGAAGTGCAAAGCCAAGATCGTGCTAGTACTAGTCCAGCTCTGCCAGAGTCTGCCAAATTCTCTGCACTGTAAGGCCAGTTCACTTTACACTCTTTACTTCAAAGATGTGATGTAAGCTGTTTTTGTTTCACCCAGCAGAAATGACATAAACTTTTCATTAACCTCTCTTTCTCTTTGTTTTATTGAGAACAAGAAAAAAGTTCCTCATAGTAGTTTTGAAACATTTTTGTGTCAAGTTACCAGGGCAGCAGGCAAAGGCAGATAATCTACCGGGTAACTTCTCAGCAGGACAGTTCTGTCTTGCAAGTGATAAGTGGACCTGAGGCATCTGTGCAAGATGAGCTCTCCGTGGATGCCATGCATGTTTTCATAGATGAAAATGGTGAGTTCCTGTAGTTGGAATAACAGCAATGCACGAGGAGATCTCTAAAGAAACTTCACATGCTCAGGAAGGATATTTCTTTGGTCTGTGACCACTTGCATGTTGTTTTCTGTGTGCAGGAAAGAAGGCCTTAGCAGTTTAAAGTCAGACCAGCAATAACTAGTTTTCAAAATTCATCAGCAGCCACCACAGACCTGAGGCTTATGCAGTGCATCAAGTTTATATGGCAAACATCATCCTCAAAAGCTGCTGTCTGGGCCACAGGGCTACTTCTGTTCCTGCAGAAGAGCCCCTGGCTCTTTCTGCCTGGCGAGGCATTTTGCACTTGCCTGGCTGGGCAAAAATGTTCCTGCTTTGTACTGCTTTGTTCTTCAGCTAGCTCACACTGAGCACTCCCTGCTCATCTGGGGGCTGCTCTTGTCTGCATTTGTGCTCTGCTACCCCTGTCAAGGCGAGCAGTGAGTGACCTAGTCTTGCCTCGTGCCTGTTGTTGGCGTGCTGCTGCTCTGCAGCTCCTCTGAGCTGGAGTGTAGTTGGTGGTGCTTGCTTTGAACTCCACGTAGTACCCTGGGAGGTGCTGCCCATACCCCTGGAAAGCAGCTGTCTCAGAAACTCCGTTTGCCTTGAAGCTGCCTTCAAAACCCTGGTGGAACGAGTGCCTGTGGTCTCTGGGTTTGTGAACCCAGAGGTGATTTGTTTTTCTGCCAGTTGCCCCTGCCCCTGCTTGCAGCTGCTGGCATGCTCTGGGGCTGTGAGCAGCAGCTGCTGGCAGGCAGGTGGCACCACTGGCATAAGCAAGGAGGGAGTAGCAGTGCCTACACAGCTGAATTTTTCTGTTGTATACCTCCTGACCCCCCCCCTTTGTGAACTGAAATAATAAAAAAAATCTGATTGCTTCACATTTTACAGTGAACTTAACATTGGCTGGACTATGCATTTACTTTACATACCATTGACATTTTCACCGTAACTTGTGTGTTTTGATTTCTCTCATATTTTTAGTTTTCAAGTGTTAATTTTCTTTCTGAAGTTTAAAATCGGCCTAGTGCACAGACTGGAAACTATTTTTGTAAATATGCCTGACCTATATATTTTTTAATAAGCTTTGAAAAAAAAATTATTGTATCACTGTTTTGTTTTTAATTGGGTTTTTTTTTGTCTGTATTTCTAAAGGGGAAATTAGATCCTGTTATTTAAAGGCTGGCTGTCAGAAGGAAGGAAATTTTCGACATCAGCTATCAAATTGTGATTGTATTTCCAATGCTCAGTAAGTAAGCCTCTATTTTTAGAAATGCTAAACGTTTTCATTGCTAGAAGCTATGAAATGGATCCTAACTGTGAAAGATGCATGTGAAGAGGAGCACTGGAGAATAAATGTGCTAACTACTTCTAGAGATGTCAGAGCATGCTTGCTTGGTTTTGCTTTTGGGTTTTTTTTGTGCTAAAACACTGTTTTGTAAGAACATGGATTAGGAAAAGTGAAAAAGAAAACTAGAACTATCCTGTATGCTTTCATTACTTTTATTACTCTGAAAACCTAGCCGAACAATTTTATTTTTACAAACATCTTTTTGGAGTGATCTGCAGAAATCTCCTAATTGATAGTGTGGTTTTCACACTGTGCTGTATGATCTGCTATTTGCATATCTGTAAAGGAATGTGTTAACAGTGTTAGCATTTTAGATAGAATGCTGTGACAAGAGGCACCAGAATAAGGCTTTTAATAGTAACTGGCTGAAGATTTAAAAATTTTATATCTATTTTTTTTAATTGAATTTGTATTCAGTCCAAATGCTTTATCTGTCTTTAGCAAAATGAAAAAACCCAGTTTTGACCTAAAAGCAAACATCTTACTTTGGAGCTATTTAACTCTTGCAAATCATCTTGTTTCACCTTACACAGAATACTCCTCTCCTTCCCCATCATGTCACTATGAACTTGAATCTGTCCTGAATTCAGAAATAGCTTGATGTCCCCTGACATTTTTCAGTTAATCTGTTTTTTTGTCCTTCTGTCTTTGCTGGGTGCTTGTGTGGCACGTCTGTCCTGCTGTACTGTGAGTGCTGTTGTGCACTTTGTAGTTTGCAGACCTCTAGGGACAAGAATTATTTTTAAAGCAGTCTGCTAAATGCTGTTAACACGAGCAAGTTCAGATGCTCTGTGCAGCTGCTTACATGCCTTTAATCCCTAAAGTTCAGCACCTTTTCTGGACACCTAGGTTCCTGGGACTGGTTCTGTGTGGGAGTCAGTGTGTGGACAGAACACCAGAGCTTTCCAAGAACAGAGCATTTGGAGGACAGTACAAAGCAGGAGTGCATGTGAAAATCAACCATTTTCTTTTTCAAATGAATCTTTCATTTCCCCTTTATCTTCACTTTCAGAATTGCATAGTTTCTAAAATCATCCCTTAATTCTGCCAAAGGTTACTCGGAGTTGTTTCAGATTGTTTCCCTATTCCTCTCACTGGTACATCATGCCAGCTTTAAAAATACTTTAATATGTAAGTTAGCCATTGTTGTAATGAACACACAAAAAAACCCAACGTTCCTTTTGCATCTGAACCCTCACTTTGGTAAGGTGGTTATTGTGACTGAGTTTGGTAAGTTATTTAAACATTGGCAGGTAGCTAATCAATTCCTCAGTTACTGTTCATGTGAGGGGATTACCCTGGCCCCACTTGTCTGTTACCTGGCCAGCAGCCCCTGTGGAATGGGCTCCCTGCTGAGCCAATTGCCTCTCAATTGGATGCTCTCCCTGCCTTGCCAGCTTCACCTCTAGCCATACATTGTTGTGTTACAGGCTTTGACAAGGGAGTGTAAACTGTATTCTCAGCTCAGAGATTACATTAGAAATTAGCTACAGAACACCCTTTGAATGTTTTGGAGTGAGAAATTTGAAATGGATTTCTCATCCTGAAAACCATTCTTCTGCCCCATTGTATGAAGTTCCTTAGCAGCCTCTGTGTCTTTGTGACACACCTTTGCTGTCTGCTGCTCTGTGACAGAAAGCAGACATTTCCCAGGAATTTCTTTAATTACTTTCAATGTCTTTTTTAACTAAATGAGTCAGCTTTGGTAATTTATTTTTTTTTTTCATGACATCAAGGCCAATAGGTTAAAAAGTAGATGCAGAAAAATAGTGGCAAATAGTACAGAGAAAATAAGTTACCAAGCAGTACAGCTGCAAAGTGCCAGAAACACTATTTGGGCCTGGACAAAAGAGGAACTCACATCAATGAGTTAACCTATTTGATTTACCTTCCATTCCTGAATAAACTGCCTGAGTGGATTATACTATATGAAAGTACCTATCTGAATGCCTTAGTATCACTGTATGTCTCCTGGTTAAATCCATTAATACTTCAGTGCCTTCACTGCTGGAAAATTCCCTGAACCTTTGAGGCTTATTCCTCATAGGAGTAAGTAGATTATAAGTAGATTATTTTTTATTTTTATTTTTAGAGTTCAAAAATGCCATTTTAGAATGACAACATCCTGTATCACTAACACATCTTTATCTTTCTCAGCAAGGTGCCTCAAATGACAAAGCTCACCCACTGGTCTAGTAATAGGCTGCTGACTCTTAAGGATTTCTGAAAGCTCCCTGGCAGGTTGTGCCATCCTGCAGCTGAGCACGTCTGGGAATGGATGTGACAACTATTACACAGTTCCTTTGGAAATGCAGTGCTCTCCCATGAGCTGCTCACCTGAATGCAGTGCTTCTAAATGGGCATGCTCTGTGTGCACACTGAAAATGCTGCTTAAATTACAATCAAGCCGTTTATTTTTCTGAAAAATAAATACTCTTTACAACTCGATAACGTTTTCCTGCAGACTTGCCAGGGACAGGAGGAAACCCTTGTGTTAATTTGGCCAGTTAAAATCCATTCCTGCATTTGTAGGGGGTTTTTATACTCTTTTTTTGTGAACAAGATGAGCCTGGAGATGAGAGGGTGGATGCTGCCACATGATGGCAGCAAAATCCTGCTCAGCACTCGGAGCTCCAGTCCTTAGCTTCTGGGACTGGCTGCTTTTCTCTCTCCACCCTTTCACAAGCAGAGCTAAAAAAGCATTTTTTAAAAGACTGGAACCGTGGGTTCTGCCTAATTTCAGTAAAGCTGCATCTTCTCAAAACGCATCCTCTGCTTTATTCAGCGTTTGTTTTTACAGGTTAGCACATTCACCTTTGCACTGAAATGAAGTGGGCTTAAAAATTATTGATTTTCCTGCTGGTTATCAAACTAAAAATAATAAATACAGATATAGAGAAGTAATGGTGGAGCAAGGGGATCCCATTCTCACAACACCAAGTCAGAAGGTGTGCATAACTTCTTGCATTCATGCTCTCTGCAGCACTGCTGATACCATGGCTTTTATCTCCTTAAACAGTATCTGACCTAATGAAATATGTGCCCTGCTTGGTTTGTAGGCTGCTGCACAATTTTAAGTTACCTCCTTTTCTGTCTTGTTATGTCAGTAAATCAGTGCATCCAGCTTTTCCATTCTGTAAATGCATTTTTTCCTATTGTTGGGGGTGTTATTATTGCTAGTTAAAACAAAAGCCAAAATCTTCCACGAATTCCATTGTGTGAGTAGCAAAATGTGAGCAAGACTGAAGATATTTCAGTGTTAGCCTGAGCTTCCCTCAGCAGTAACCACTAAGGAGAGTTAAAATACACATTCTGAATTACTAAGTTTTCTTTTTGAAACTATAAATTTCTTATTAAAAAGAGGGGAGGTTCCCAACTCAGCCTCAGTCTGTCTCTTGGTTCAGTGTTACAGCCATAGCTGTTTGACTTGGGTGCTGGCTGAGTATTTCAGGTGGCCTTCAGCTGTGTTCTTTATTATCACTGTGGATGTTGGTTGCACAAGATGTTAAGTTTTTTATAGTGACCCAGACAGCTGCCTGAAAGAGTCTAGAGGGATCTTCCTGGTTTTTAGCACACGAGGACTAAGAGGAAGGTCGTTTGTTATCATTTGTTATTGTGACTGTTGTGATGTTGGGTGTAAGGTCCTTTGTCCTTTCTCCTGCATGCAGGTTGAAAAGAAATTTAGCCAAGACCTGTAAAACAACTTTATTAATGGGGAGCTATTTCTGGTCTGCCTGTATAATGATTTGACCTTGAGAGTGTTTGGAGTCAAGGCTGCTAATCCTTACCAAAGAGGATGATTTAGGCTGTCTTATATTTGAATGGCTTAGGCAACTGTCACAGACTAATCAGACAGGGAGAAGGGTTTTTTTATACTGCTGTGTGGTTATATTTAAATATCATTAGTGTTGCATGATTTCTCAACTAGCAACACCCCGGTGTTCTTACAAAACTGAATTATAAGCCAGAAAAAAAGATGTTGACTTTATAAGCAGGTCTCAGTAGAGGGCACTATGTATCTTTTCCATTTGCTCTGCACCGCTTCTGTGTTTATCCAAGATATTTTTAGTTAATAATTTATTATTCAAAATTTAGTTCAATTATACCTTTGCTTACATTAGCAGTGCAGTTTACTGTAGTAGATCTTGATAACATTAATTTGAGTCTGCAAATGAACAGATTTTCTGCTTAGCAAGATTCCATGTTCTACTGCCACCAGCTCTGCTGTAATGATTTCATGATTAGAGGGTGTTTGCTTCTGTTTAGATATGATATTAAATTTATGGAATCTAGTTTCTGGGCTTACAAAAACACAAACACCACCATTGCATATCTCAGTGGTGGTTGCTGCCAGCGTGATAAGGTGGCCTCAGAGGAGGCATCCAGCTTCTGAGTAGCTGTGCAAGAGCTTCAGCATCAGGGGGGAGCAAGTGAATGTCAGAAGGAGGCTGTGTGGAAAATGGGGATAAAGAAGAAAAAAATCCATCAAGCAGGAGCAGAGGGGAATGAAGATGAGGAAGAAGGTGCAGAGGTGAGGCTGATGAATAACAGGCACAGGAGGCAGATGAAGGCCAGATCATGGATTCTGATTTTTGGAATTGCTCCTTTGCTAACCTGGCCTTCTCAGTTTCTCTGCCCTAATTGCCTTTTCAGGCCTGTGAAGTTTTCAGCTTTTTCCCACAGTCAGTGTCCCAGCTGCCTGGGGACTCTTCTGCTGGTTGCTGCTAGGTGGAGCTATGAATTTTTAATGCAAACAGCAATCACTCTCTGGTTTCTCTTGGGTTTTCACTCATCTTCCAGTCTGGTGGGAATTGATTTGATCTCTGAAGTTTATTCTTGGAAAAAATCTTGTGAGTAAAATAATGTTTATTTCTGAGAACTGGTAGTGCAGAGTTCCAGGGGAACATCTTGGCCCATCCATTTGTCCTTCTGCTGTATCCAGGGTACGCGTGGGGTAAAAGACACGGTCCAATCTAGAAATACTTACCTGCTATCTTAAGTGGACAGAAAAAGGCACTTCTGAAGTGTGGTTTGTGGTAGGTGTTCATCTCTAGTATGAGAAAAACAATGGCACAAATACCTGTTTCTCTGTGGTGGGTGCAGTAGCCTGCTTCTAAATGTGGCTGCTCACTGCTCTGTGGACCTGGGCTACATTTCAGGTTTGGAGGTGGAAGGCTTCGTGTCCCATGAGCCAAGCAGTGATGGAATGACAGCCTTCCTCCTGTAATGCTTCAGCAAGAGCAGGAAAACACTCCTTAAAACAGTCTCTTTCCTTCCCCCCTGTGTGTGCAGTGAAATCCAGTTCAGCTCCTCTAGCACTACCACTTCAGAGAGCCAAGACCCATCTTCTGGGGACCAGGCAGCCAGTGCACTTCAGCAGCAGCTCCTCCTGATGGTGGCACGAAGGACCCTTGCAGAAAGCCCACGGGTACGGTGCCAGATCTGCCTTCCCAGCACTTTGCTCAACTGCTCTATAAACAAGTCCTCAGGCTCCTTCCCGAGACAGTTTTGTTGTTGTTTGCTTACTTATTTATTTTTTTCTGTGCTGCTTTGCCTGGAATTGCTCATGTGAGAGAAGATCTGTTTTATGGTGATGGGATGCAATTCAGCTGCTTTTGTAGCACTTAAAAGACTCTATCACCTCAAAAGTTGATCTTCTATCATCAGTCTTATTTTATTTGAAAGAAGGCACAGCTGTTTGGAGGTAGTGTGTCTAAAATCCTAATTTTAGTAGTATAAAATTATTATTCCAGATTCCTCATGATCTTAAAAATTCATATCTGGTTTCACTGCTCTGAACTGGGCAACCAGACTTCAGGATGTCTGTTGTGGATTGTCAAAGCTACCTCCTCAGTGCAGTTGGTAAAGGAAAATGGCTCTTGGGAGTTCAGTCTGTATGATAATATTGTGGGCATTTTTGAACTTTGCAGTGTTTGGGGACTGTGAGCAATGTCTTAAGGTTATAATCTTTTTTTTTTTACATTTCCTTTTATAATAACTTCAACCTTTTCTTTCATGGCAAATTCTAGTTGATATTTATGAATAACCTTAAAATGCCAGTTAATTATCTTTCATCTTAGATTTTGCACAGGAACTTAAAGCTAAAATCAACTTGTATAAAGGAACCATTTAAAATAAAATATCAGGAAATTGCCCTGAATTGTGTATTTCAGATTCAGGCAGAGATTTCCTTCTCTTAAAAGCTCAGATGTTTTCCAGATACTTATAGTCTTGTAAACTGCCTGTAAATTAGAGAACAATTATCATGCCTTTTTCTCCTTTTCTCATCTGGGAAAACTGCACCCATAAGTAGTAAGGCATATTGCTCAAGGTCATATATTGAGTTTGCACCAAGGCCAGGCAGCAATTTGAGAACTTTTTGTAGAAAAGATGAAATTTTGAGCCTCTGTAAGTCAAGAAAAGTTTTGTCATTTGGATGAAGCTAGGATTTGAGGCTGTTTCTGACATCTCATGTATTGATGAGACTCATCTTCAGAAGCTGTTTTCTGACTGGAGGCACAGGTAGACTCAGTGACTTGCTCAGAGCAGGTCAGTTTCCCAAGTGCAGCTCCAAGATCTGACTCCAGCCAAAGCTCTGAAAGCCTCACATCGTGGACTGAGAGCCAAATGCAAGTTCCTTGAGAGCCAAACTCAGTTAAAAAGTGTTAGGCTTTTCTGAGGACCAAACATCCAGATCCTCAGGTGTTTTTAATGGACTCTTGGCAACCTGTTGGTTTTTTAATTTATATATAGCTATAATGAGCATCCTAGATTAGATGAGTGAAGTTAATGCCGTTGATTGGGCTTCACATTCCTTACTGGTAGGAAACAGGACCCAAAAGAAACAAACCTGCCCCAGCCTTACCCACTGTAATCGTTTAAAATTTATTTCTTCTTTTAAAATGCCTCACATTTAAAAGTGGTAATAGAAATATCAAAGTTTGGAATACCTAAACTACTTCTGGCTTTGACAGTCAGCGTGGTGAAAGGATTGCAGTCTCACAGCTTTTCAGTGACTCAGAACTGTCAGAAACAGGAGTGAGTTACTGTCCTGTGCTGATAGCAGCTGAGCTACCTGTCACAGCGTGGCTCTACACTTCTGGGCCACTGCAGCCATGAGATAAAATGCAAAAACTTGAATTTCTTTGGCCAAAGCTTAAGTGAGCCTGTCTTGCCTCCCATTTCCCAGCAGACTGAGGCTATCCATGAGCTGCTTCCCAGCTGACATGCAGCAGGGCATAAAAGACACTTATAAATTATACGTAACATTTATTTTCCTGGAAAGTGGAGATTAGAAAATACTTCAGCAATCAGAGAAAAAAATGAACAATTCCTTTTTGCAGCTGGATGGGTTGTTTAAAAAACCCAATGTGTTTTGCTGACAGTTGTGATTAATGACTATGATCAATGACTTCACACAAAAATCCCCTTTTCTCCCTAGGAAAGTAAATCTAAGACAAATAATTCTGATGTAAACATTGCCTAGAGCTCTCTAAGAGGTATATTTGTTATCTAATATTGATTAATTAACAGTGGGGAGGGCTCGAAGGAGGTTTTGCAGGGATTAGCAATCTCAAATGCTTCTAAAAAGGAAAAGAAGTGATTCCTCTGCCCCTAATCAGTTGTTTATGTATCCTGGGAAGAAATCAGTGCGTTGCAGAGGGGTTTTTGTTCTGCTGGGTAGCTTTGCTGATGGTCTGCAGATAACCTCCCTCCCCACACGTGATGCTGAAGGAGGGCAGGTGGAGACTTGGAGGAAATCTGCAATGCTGTAGGCCAAACAGACAAGAAGAAAAGGCCTTAGAAAGTGCTAACAGCAGTGTTCCAAAGGGTGGATTTATGCTTGTGATGGGAAGATTGGAGACTCTTACACTAGTGATGTTTATGCAGTTTGTGCTTGCATGCATTTTATTTCCTTCTTCTCTTGCTGTTCTCGAGGATGCACAACTGATGTGATGCTAGAAACACCCTGGGAGAGAGAAACAAAGCTGTGTTCTGGAAGGAGAACTGAGAAGTCATGCCTCTAGGCCTTAAAACCTACTTGATTTTTTAATGATTATTGAATTAAAAACACCTATCGGTCCTATCGTGTGTGATTTTTGCATCATGCTGTAATAAGCCTGACACATGGAAAAATCTTTAAAAGAAGCTTTAGAAATCAATGCATTGGGCCATTTTTTTAATGAATATTTAGTATTTGCTTAAAATTGTTCTTATTAATTACTGATATAGCTTCTGTCCATCTGAATAATTAAGTTGGTGTGATTATTATTTTTTTTGTTTGATTTAAAAATAAGAAAATGAATATGCTCCCACTATCCTTTTTGGGAAAAATGAAATATCTGAAACTCCATGTAAATTTGGCCTTTTAAAGCCCCTGTTTTGCTTCCAGCCATGTGTCGATGTGAAAGAATTTTGTGTAGTTCTGGTTTATTTTAAAATTATCTTTATTTTTAATTATTTTATTTCTGGTTTTTAAAGCAACCCAGCCAGGACCCTGAGGATTCTTCATGTTCTTCAGCACAACGGAAACTGAACAGGCAGTTTTACAGGTTTATTATATTCCCTGGCAAGTGGATTAAAGTCTGGTATGACCGTCTGACCTTGTTGGCATTGTTGGACAGGTAACTTTAATTGTTTTTAATCTATGTAGTGTTGCAGTGGGTGTCTCTCTGTGTCTCTAGTAGACCACTAGAAGAGGAAAAAGTGAGCATTGCATTAGTGTCTCATATTTAGGTTGAGTAGATTTATACTTGTTTGCTTTAAGTTGAAGGAAGTATTTATCTTTAGAGCTGGTTTTGGTGGTTCTTGCTTCCCTTTGTTGATAGCAACTTTGAATCAGGTGAGCACCAAGCCTATAGAAGAGACTTTCATTTTACTCTCAGCTGTTGGATCTTTTGGTTTGGGTGATAAAATCAGGGCTTTTTCTAATAATTGGAGGGGTTTTTTTCCAAAGTGTGTGAAGTGGAAGGGTCTCAGGGTATTGTGAACCAGAATACTTCAAATAAATAACTAAATAAAAAACTCTGCGCTGATGTTCAGACTGAGTGATATTCAACTGCTCCCTCTGTGACAGCTTAGGTTTCTTTGTTCAGAGAAAATGTCTGTTCTTGGCACCTCTCCTTTTTCTAATCCCTCAGTTTTCTTTGACGTTGACTCTTCAGGCAATAATACACTTTGCTGTTAGACCTCACGTGGCAATTTACATGCTGCAGAAATCAAACTGTAGAGTCAGGCAGGTCCAGAGCACAGACTTCTCTGGGATGTCTTATCTCTGTGTTTCAGTTGTATGGAAAGCATCTGCTGATAAACTCTTTTGTTATGGCCTGATTATTAACACTGGGGTTTGTTTTTTCTATCTCTGCTTCCATGCTCTAATAGAATATATGAAACAAAGAGAACATCAGATGGCAAATTTGGTCTTTCATTTAGGTCTTTGTTGTCAGATGTATATTTTATATTCAGTGAATGCCTTATCTCTGCATTTAAAAGTCTTTGGGTGTATGTTTTGGTGTTGGTGGTTTTTCTTGGTTTGTTTTTGATTGTTTGGGATGTTTGTTTGGGGTTTGTGTTGTGGGTTTATGTGGGTTTTTTGTGTTTCTGTTGGTTGTTTTTTTTGTTTTATAAATGTGCACTTTTGCCTACATTAAATGAACTCCATTGTGGAATTCCATTGGGGAAGTGAGATTGGACTGTGATGGACTTCAGTGCATAAGCTTTTTTTTTTTTTTCCTCTAGATTTTAGCTGTTGTAGATCAGATCTTTGGCACAGGGGTAAAATACTGTTGAAATGTAGTTTTGGGAGCAAAACCTCAGCTCCTGTAAATTCTGCTAGCTCCAGCACTGATAGTTCCCACCAGCCACAAATGGACCTGCCTTGCTCTAACCAATAGCTGAATATTTGTACTTCTCTGAACACTTTTATTCACACAGGACAGAAGACATAAAGGAGAATGTATTTGCTGTCCTTCTAGTAGTTCTTGTTTCACTCCTTGGATTCCTGACTCTGAATCAGGGCTTCTGTAAGGACATTTGGATTCTGTTGTTCTGCCTGGTGATGGCCAGCTGCCAGTATTCTCTGCTGAAGGTAGGACACGAGTTCACCTGCACTTGCTGCATTCTGACTTCCACCCAGGCCAAAGCCTGTAGGCAAACTCTTCTTTCTGTTTGTTTTTAGAGCGTTCAGCCTGACCCTGCTTCACCAGTACATGTAAGTCTCAGCCAGGGGAACAAACTCCTTTATTACCACTGGGGTACTATGAGCCAGTTGGCTGTTCAGAGAAAGATGGGTAGAAGCAGTTGGCTGTTCTAGGTGATTTATAAAAATGAGCTAGGTGTTGTCTGTGATTTTGAGACTTTATCCTGCATTTAATTTGAAGCTATTTGAATTTATCACTGCTGTTAGAAAAATGCCTCAAGCTAAAATATACAGTAAAAACAAGTGCAACTGGACTAGCTATCTAAAATTCAATCTTGTGTCATCAGACAAGCTTTTTGTTTGCTTTCCTTCAGAAACAGTGTCTGAAAACAGCAGTTCTAGAGTAGCAGCTCAGTTAGAGCTTACTTCAGTCTGGAAGTTTTTTTGTTTGGTGGTTTGGTTTGGGTTTGTATGTTTTAGGATTGGTATTTTAGTGTTTTTCCATCTAGTGTTGCAGATACATTTCTTAATAGTGTTTTTAGCTGATCAGATGAAACAGGTGTTTTCCTTTTGGTACAATACTGCCACCATTTCTGTGCTGCTTGTGTCCTGAAGAAATGGCCACGTGTGGGTGAATAGAGGCTGGCAGGGTCTTTATTGGCTGCATTTGTCTGTTGAGTGTATCCAAGACCCTGAACTCTGATGGTGAAGGGCACCATTCAAAGAACCAGTTCCTTGCACAATCCTCATGATAGGAGCAGTTTAGGAGCATCATCCTACAGCTGCAGTCAGACTCATCCACATGTCAGATAAAACATTCAAACATATTTTTCTTTTGCCTTTTTTTTTTTTTCCAGGGGCACAACAAAATCATAACCTACAGCAGACCTGTATATTTTTGTATATTGTGTGGCCTTATTTTGCTGCTAGATGCTGGATCTAAAGACACAAATCCTCCAATTTATACAATTTATGGCTTGAAGCTCTTTTCTCCTAGATCTCTCCAGTCAGCTAGAGACCATGTAATAGGTGAGTCAATGTTTTTCCTAGGACTGTAAAAATGAATTAAGCATTAGCTGGGGAAGCCTGTGTTTTCCCATGTTGACAATCAAATGCATGTTACAGAGGCACAACTACAACTCAAATTGATAGAAACATTTGGAAAGACTTAAGATGGGGGTGGGAGGCAGCTGGCAACCTTCCCTTACATAAAAGGAGCTCTTAATGAAATGAGGCTCATAGAAAAGTCTCTGTAGAAAACTAACAGTCACTGATGTTATTAGCAAAAGACATCATCTGTGAAATGCAGTTAATTTTTGTGAGGGCTTGTCTGTGTGGACCAGTTACTGCAGAATAAGATGAGTTTTAAATTTAATGCCTGGAAGGTAATCTGTGCCAAGTCCTCAGACAGATATTCTTCCACTCATGAAGAACGTGGCTTCCCTTGATTGAGTGTAATCTTGCTGTCCCTGTGAGGAGCATCCACTCAGCAGCAGCTCTTCCAGCTTGTTTCTGGCTGCAGTCGTGTTCTGAGGTGCCTGAGGGTGTTCAGATATGACCCCAACTTGGGACTGATGATCCTCTGGCACTCATTTGGAGTGGCCACAACTGGGAATACTCTGGTTTGTCAGGACTCTTCTTCCTGTCACACACTTGCAGTCTAACTATGATCCAAATATTACTGTCTGAAAGGCATATTATTTTTAGGAAAGCCTTCTGGTTCTTTTTGTGGGTTCATTGACTCCCAATCCTCACCAGAAACAGGGGAATTACAGACACCTGCATATCACTTATTTTCATTAACTTCATTATTTTTCTTTGGTCTCATTAAACTTTCTTCTTGCATCTTTTCTCCGCCTAGCAAAGGTGACCAGTAAAAATACTGATAAATAATTCAAAAAGAACCTTAAAAGTCACTTGGGATAGAGAGAAAAGAAAAGCTATAAGAAATAGTACAAGTATATAAGTACCAGTATAAAAAAACAAAGTGGGGTTACAAATGTGCTCATTTTGTCTGGCCTCAAAAGAGATGAGAGAACAGGTTCTGGAAACAGGAAGGGATGTATGGGGAGAAGGGAAATTTTATTTTCTATACATACTCTGATCTTTAGTTTCTTGCATGTCAAATAGCATAATTTATTTTTCCTACATGAGAAGGGAAGTGCAGTTGGTGCTGCTAAAGTTGGGATAAACTCAGTGACCCAGAATGTATTGCACCAAAGTGTTGTCCTGTCATGGTGCATGTTTCTCTGGTCTCTATACATTGGGATGTGTTACTGTGTTTTAACATATATCTTTTTTTTCCTTTAGTGTTTTTATATTGCTTTCCTGCCATTTCTCTTCTTGGCCTTTTTCCTCAAATCAACACCTTCTGTATATATCTTTTGGAGCAAATAGACATGCTGCTTTTTGGTGGTTCTGGTAAGTAGCCAGTTGCAGTCTGAGCTCTCCCTTTCTGGGTCTATAACCTTAGAGTGTATTGGAGCATGTTTTAAACCTCTGTACATGTTAGAGTTCAAACAGCTAAGGGTTCATATGACAGTGGGGTGATTACTAGTATACCCCCTCAGATTAGTTTTTTTCTTTTGAAAAGTTATATACAGGTTGTGCTACAAGCTTCAGAATGGGGTTGACATCAAAGAGCTCTTTCCTGGCACATCTGACATCAATCTTCACTATATGTATTTAAAAAAAAAAAATTTTAAACCTCAATATGTTAAAAATCAAATTAAAAAAAAATTAATATTTGCATAATAAGTCATGTTCACAAGATAAAGGATGTGTGATTTTTGGTTTTGTGCTTTGTTTGGGGTTTTTTTTGTGTTATTTCAGAGCTTAAACAAGGTTCATGAGAGACAGTGTATATTTTGTTGGTGTTGGTGGTAGTATGGCTTGGGGTTTTTTTGTTATCACTTTAACTTAAGTAACAGAGAAGATTGAGATTGGGATGCTTTTGGATGATACCAGAGCCTATGTCACATCAAGCTTTATGTCTTGGCTCTAAACAGATTCTTGAGCTCGTCTGTGGCAATGAAGTTTTCTCAACAACCAGATATTGTGATATCTGATTTTACTCTCTATACTTATGATGCAAGAGCTGTTTGGGTTTTTGGGTTTTTTTGTTTGGGGTTTTTTTTAATTTTGATTACACATCCTGATTTAGGAGGGAATTAACATGTAATGTCTGTATTTCAGCTACTACTGGGTTTGTATCTGCACTGTACAGCATTTCCAGAAGCTTTGTGGTTCTCATTGTCCTGTATGCTTTCTGCTTCAGTGCAGTGAAGGTAAGCCAGAAAAACAACACATTTCAAGCTCAAAATCCATGCAGTCTAGTGAGACCAGCACTGTTTGCTGCCTCCTTGTCATTATTTCTTATAAAGAAAAGCTTTACAAGCCATGGTTCAGGTTCTGCCTGTTAGCTAGGCTGCAGTAGATTGAAAGTGTGGTAGAAGCACTAGAGTAAATGTGTCTAACAGCTCTGACTCTGTGCCTCCTACATGTATTGGTCTGAAATGATCCCCTCCAAGGACTAACAGCAGCTGAAAAAGCTGCAGCCCTTACTGATGTGTATTTACATATCCAGCTTCAGCAGAGCAGTGGACCATGTAGCCCAGTAATGTGCCTGCATCTGCAGGGAAATGCAATCTAGGAATTTAACTGCAACTCTCTTCCCTAATATTCCACAAGTATCTACAATTGTTGGATTTATAGATGTTGGGAACATGTCCCTGATTGTTTCATTTGCTATCTGTGGTGTCTGAATTTGCAGAGTCCTCTCCTGAATGTGCTGCCTTTGCAGTTTTGTAGACATCAGTCATCTGCCCCTCAGCCATCTACTCTTTACACTGAGCCTTTCTAGTGTCTCCTTGTAAAGCAGCAGCTCTCAGGGGTAGCTAGGTTGGTTTCCCTACCCTGTGCTTTATCTTACTCTGTTGTGCCCTTCAGATGTGGAGAGGAAGCTGTGCCCAGGATGCAGGACTGCTGCAGCTCTGTGTGCTGGCAGAAGCACTGCCTTGTTCTCAGCACCCTTTCCAGTCATGCCCACTCTTGGGGTTTTTTTGACAAGTCCTGCATTTTGAGACCTGAAATTGAATTGAATTGAAAGCTTTATGTGTGTGTGTGTTTGTATATGTGTATGTATATATGTATATATATATATATATAAAATCACCCTTCCAGTTAATGTACGTGTCCTCTGATTTTTGTTATATTTAAAAAATAGCAATGACATTTTGGCTGCCTTTGAATCTGTAAAATGTCCAGTGACCACAGCAAGACCAAAATTTCCCCTTAGCCTTGTGCTAACGTGTGGTTCAGGTGACAGGCTTCTGTCAGTGTTTCCTTACAGGCTAGGAGCTGTCAGTGCCCGTGCAGGGCTGCCCCAGGAAGAGCAGTGGTTCAGAGGCTGCTCTGACATCTCTGGGCACATGGGAGAGGATGGCTGCTGCTGGTGCACACACACAGCACACAGAGATCCCAGTGCAGGAGGTTTTCCAGGCAAGGATGTCTCATGCCAGCTCAGGGGCTGGCAATTCACCCAGCCATGAAGCAGGCAGGTGTTTCTTTAAGGGAATTCTTTAAGGAACATAAGCATTTCTATAGTGGCTCTTAATTTTCCACTTAACAATTTTGAATAGGAGCCTTAAATCAAGAAAGGTCAATTCTAATGCCTTAGTGGTCTCAGAGATGATCAGAGCTGGCTGTGCATGTCTCCAGAGCCACTCCCAACAGCAAGGGAAAATGTGCTCAGCCACCATTTGGCCCCTGGGTGGCTTGAGTTCGTACACTGCAAATTATGGAAACTCAGCTTCTGGACAGTGCTGTGTTCAGACACTTGAAATTCAGTGTCTTTGCACATGTGGTGCACTCTTGGGGAAGCTGCTGTTGCCAGGCTCACCCAGTATATCAGTTATACTGGTTTGACCTTGCCCAGGTGTGTGATGCTGGAAAGCTTAACTGTTTCTCACGTAGTTTATCCTCCTAGGGATTTCCTGCTGTAATAATGGTTCAGAAATTGGCAACTGAGATGGAGAATGTGGCTCGTAAAGATGAACAGAGTGAGAAAAATCTGTAATGGGAGGGAGGGGGTGAGATGGAGAGAAATGAGAAAAATGGAAGGAGCTAAATGGGAGGAAGGAATTGAGTTACACTAATGCCCAACAGGCAAATATCTGGGGGCTATTTTCCCCTGCAGTTAGCAGAGGGTGACTGACCAGTTGAGAGTAGAGAAGCTGTGTGATAAACCTTTACAATTATTTTTGTAAACAGTGTTAAAGAAAAGCTGATTAAAATATTCTACAGACTCCTTTCCCAGCATAATACTTTAAATTACAGCATGCAGGTGCCTGTGTAGATAAGCAATCTCCTCCTGGATTAGACTTCAAACTGCTTAGAAATATGCTTTTAATGCTACCTTGAAGTTACAGTGCTGGGAAAGATTTACAAGATATCTGTTGTAAATTACCAATATTAAGTGCAGACTCTCTGTTCACACAGAAATTACAGTTAATTTGAATTTTTATGGCACTGTTCTTGTGAAGGCACTTCTGTGGAGGTTAATTTAAAGCATGTAAAGATGAATCCACTTGCTGCAGCTCATAATCTCAATCGACTAGGGTGCTTGAAATTTCATACTTTTTTTTTTTTCTCCTAGAAGTTATGAAATGAGCACTTGTGTTAACCCTCTGCTCGGCCAGGTTCGATATTTTTGTTCCTTTTGCAGTATTGTTTGCAGTTCAGAGAATAGTGCAAGAGAATAAGTCTTTGGTTGGTGTTGCTCTTTTCACTTTTAGTCAGTGTGGAAAAAACCAAGAGAGCAAGATTTTATCTATTTATGGAGTTTGAAAAACTACTGTCAGAAAGATTCAGGGCAGGGAAACATGATAGACTCTCTGGCACAGGATTTCTGGGTTGCAAAGCTTATTTCTTGGCTGAAATGCAGCATCCACAAATGTAGACTCAGTTTATTGGCAGACCATCTTATAACTCAGCAGGTGTAACTAGCAGACTTCTATTTCTGAAATAAATTGCAGAGGAGAACAGACCTCTAAGTGCTTGTGTGCTTTCTACTGGTGAACAATTGCTCACATCAGACACCCAGGCTGAAGTCCTGTTTCAGTGGTATCAATGCTTGAGCCTCTCCTTCCTTAAGTGGCTCTCGTGTTCTAATTATTATCTTGCAGAGTGAAATAAACTAGCCTCATTTCTCAGAGTCATTCCAGAAGGAAATATATTATTCCTGAAGAAGTTCATTAGAAGAATAATTGATTTATCAGAGAATGTTAAGTGAGTTTTTCCTTCTTCATTTTTAGAAGAGAAAATGTATGTATTTATAGAATGATGGAATGGTTAGGGCTGGAAGGGAGCTCCAAAGGGCATCTAGTGCAGCCCCCTGCAGGGAGCAGGGACACCCTCAA
>WYEA01009246.1:32555-56498 GCA_033558465.1 Alcedo atthis | reverse complement strand
AGATGCAAATAAAGACAGCCCGGAAAGTATTTGTTGTAGATTCAAGCACAGTGCTGCTTAAATACACCAATAAAATATATATATTCTAGTCATACACACATATATATAATGACTTAGGGCACAAACATGAAAAATCTTTGCTATTTCCAGTAAATCTTGTCTTGTAGGATTACACAGGTGAGGTTTGTTTCAAATGGCATTAAATAAAAAAAGTCAGTAATTTGGAAAGTAAAGACATTAACTAGAATAAAATTTTATTCCACCTAAATTTAATTCCATAAACACATGTTCACAACTTTTCCCTCTTAATGTATTTTAATTTTTGTGGTAAATTATTATTTTTTTTTTTTAAATCCAGTACATATTAGATTTTACTTCCAAGTCCTGGAGCTACCAATTGACCAGAATTGGCTTAACATGAAAAACTAAATAACCCTCTAGCATCTGAGAGTTTGAATTCAAATCTGTCTCAAGTTCTCAGGACCCAAACAGGAGTATAAAGAAATACCTGCTCAAAACAGGAGGTAATTGCTTTCTGCATTCAACTTTTTTAATCTCTGAATTTTGTGTTGTGCATAAAGCATATAGCCATATGTATATGACAGTTATTTTTGTTTAAAACCAGTTTGTACATATACATTTTAAAAACACAGCAGTATTCAAGCTTAGCAAGAAAATGCTAATGTTTGTGCATTATTTAGTCCCAGTATTGCCAAGCAGTCTGCCCACACAGGGTCCCAACAGATGCTAAACAGGCAGAAAGATGCCAAAAGCTGAGTGTGTTGTGTGGTCTCCATCTCACACTCGCTGTCATTCCAATTCAGATGTTAATCCCTGACTAGTTGATTGAAATCTACCAACATGGGAAAATATCACATTTTAGTGATTTTTTTTCAGATTCCCAAATTACTGTTTTTTTAAATTCACGGTAACTAATTTTCCTACATTTTTAATTTCTGATGTTACTTAAATTTGGTTAAGGAAGAATAACCAGATATAAAAGAAACACTGAAAAGATGAGTCTTTGCCTTTGCTTTTTGAATAGATGCACGGAATGCTAGCTTGTGTGCCAGAGATCAGTAGAGGCTTTAGAAGACTTCAAGATGATTGAGCTGATAAAAATAGGTGTCCACATCAACTACATATGAAAGATGGGTGCATGTGCTACTCTTTCACTTGATGGTAGTGGGAATGTGCTGGTTTAAATATATACTGAACATACTGACAACTTAAGCTCCTTACTTAAAAAAGATTTAAAAACTGTTTACTGCACAAAGCTGTCATATGAGTGAAGATATCTAGGAATATTAGAACTTTATGTCCCTTAAATAATATATCAATTTTTTGCTTAGGGAGCTGTGGAAAACATTGAAGATCTAAGAAGGCTTAATAAAAATATTATTTTATAAATCATCCTAAACTGGGAAGTTTATGAAGTCTTAATGAAAAATTAATCTTTTATACATATTTAATGAAATACTGATAGATTTTTTTTTTCCACAAGTGTGTCTTTTGCTCTAGAAGTCCTTCCTTTTGCCTTTTACTTTCTTCACCAGATCCAGCTCCAGGTGGGCTTTGACTTTCCCAACCATATATTGTTTCTGACAACTTAAAAAGGATGTTGAAGGTTTTCCTTATTGAAGGAATACAATTATTGAAGACTGAAGTGGAATTAGTTGTAGTTGAAATAAGAGGATGTTTCTGAGGTTCAGCTTCTTCCTATTTCTGAAGACAATTTTTTGCAGCTCCAATTTCTTTCTGTGAGAAAAGCAATAGTGAATCCTTGGAGTTCCCATATCAGAGCCAGGAGAAAGTATATTGTAGATGGGTAAAACTGATGAGATTTTTTTTTTTTTAGATGATTCTAGCAAAATGACAGAAAATGTAAAGCCAAATCCCCCTTCCTAAATCTCTAAGTGATATTTCCAAGGTGATGTCACCTTTAGTAATTGTAGTTCTCCATGTAAAGTGCTAATAGCACATTACCCCTAATGTGTTCTGCAGAACGTGCCCTAGGAGCAGTAATTTAAGATGTAATAGAGGCACTTGACAACTCTCAATAAAAGCAGTAGCTTGAAAATCTCCCTCAAAAATCAAGAGGGGTTCACCAGAGCATTCTTCTCACCTTCATGCTCCTGCAAATGGAAATAAACTCCCTTGCCTTTCTTGTAAAACATGGTATGAGAGGCAAGTCCTGCAAGAAACAACAGCAAGTGTAAGCAGTGGTGAATATAAAGTAGTTTGAGTTGTCAAAAGCAGCAGAACTTGGGCTCCCTTGACCTGCTTTGCAGAAATATGCAGCTATGAAAGACTGGGGTAGGAAGCCAGAAGGGTCTCCTCCTGGATTTGGTTTCCTAGCAAATGCAAACCCAGACTTTTATTTGAGGTTTGAAAGCCTTTTGATGAACCCTGAGCTTTGAGCACAGCCAGGGCAATTTATGGCTTTGTGCTTGCAGTCTAACAGGCAGAACTTTGCAGGGTTCTGCTGCAGTGTGGAATTGTTGATGTTTCAGATGTGAGTCATGAGCTTTTTCAGACCTTCATTTAAATCTTTTAGCAGATTCCGTTTTTTTCTCCCAGCTGCTCATTCAGACATTTCAGATAAATGAAAATTAAGCAAAACAAAGCAATCCCCCGACGTGCTAAACAGGGTTCAAATAAATGTCAGTTCTAGTTTCAGTTCACTTTTACTTGCCTACCTTATCTAATGCAGTTTCTGAGTCACGTGTAGTATTTCTGAGAGAAAACAAAGGAGGCCAGATAGGAATTTAAGTAGTGGGTAACCAGGCTGTGCACTGAAGAGATCCCAACAGCTCTTTCTTATCAGGCTTTAAATAGCATGCCTGAGCAGAGTTCTCACAGGCTGTGTTTTGCATGTTGCTCCCAGTTTGGGTCGTGCTGAGGCACAGAAAGCTTGCATCTTAGCTGGCAGGTCTCAGTTGTGGCTGTAGCTGGCATAACACTGGTCATAACTGGAGTTAGCAGCAGTGTCCCAGCTGTCCGTGCTAATGAACTCTCCCAGTTTGGACAGAGGGAGGAGGTACAAACCTGGCAGCTGGAAATGGACCAGGGATGGCTTTTATTCAGAAGGATGCCTGGAGATTGCTTGGAAGAGTTCTAGCTGGGTCACACCAAAACTGCCCGGGGGCATCTCTAACAGCTGAATGGCATACACAGCACCTGTACCTGGCAGCCTCCCCTGCACGTGTCTAAGATACACAGACACCTTTCAGCATGGTGGCAATTACTTGGTTTTCATTAAAAAAACAAAACAAAAACTATAGGAAATGGAACATATTTGTTATATGAGCGTGGAACATTGCACACACTCCTGTTTCACTGTCAGCCTGTGTTTGTGTTGAGCACTGGTGGCTGTTGATGGGCATATCTTTCCTGCTGGTCTGTCAGGAACCTGCTCTGCAATAGGAAGCTGATGGCCTGATGCAGACAAGGCATAAGATCTCTTTTGGTCTGATGCCAAGAGAATTGGCAGAAAAAAATGTATTCTAGGGGACAAGTACATCTCATTCTTGAATCAAAAACTTGTATTTGCAGCACCAAGTGTGTTTTCCAGGAAGCACAAGTCAATGCAGTGTGGTTTTCAGTTTGTACTGCAGAACAATAATTTGTGTTAATGTTTTTGTAGTAGGATGGTTTGATCTCAAAAATGCAGCTACAGTTCATCGTTAATGGCAAACATGCTGACAGAGGGATAGCTTCTGACGTGACTCAACAAATTAAAATGTTTTGTTCTTGGGAAATATGTTTGATTTCTGTGTGCAGAGCCACACATATCACACTGAGCTTCCTCTGATCGTGACATCCACTTTCTCCTGGCATCTATTCTGTAACTCTCTGACTGGTGATGTGATCACCAGCAAGCATCAGAACCTGTTTTCCCACTTTCTAATTAAAGCAGGCACAGTTTTGCAGGAAGGTAGTCTGGCAGCTAGCTCAGTATGGTGGTTAAAAATGTACCTTATTGCAAGTGGAATTTCAAAGGAAGAACACACTCTCGTGCATTACTCAAGTAAGTCCTTCATGTCCTTGAAAGCCTTAATACAATATAATCCATCTCACAGTCATTCCAGGGCAGAGTTCTAGACACTGTCACTTTCAAATATTACTGTTGAAAATATCTCAGTGCCTAAAAAGTCTTTTTGTTTCTTGTATTTGTTGTTCTAGCTGTGGGACCTGCTGCAGAAGCTGCAGTTCATCATGACATACATTGCTCCCTGGCAGATTGCCTGGGGATCATCCTTCCATGTTTTTGCTCAGCTCTTTGCAATACCTCATATCCTTCAGAAAGCTGCTGTTCGTTTTCTTCAGCGTTACAACAAGGTGTGAAATTCCTGGGTAACTTAACCTAAAAATGTGCAAATGCTCGGAGCATTTCTCTTTGCTGCACGGGGTGTGAAACTGGGGAGCTGAACTCCTGAGTCAAACTGCTCTGCTGAATGTTCTGTAGAGTGCTGCTTAGCTGACTGAGCTCCAAAATTCCAGTTTCTTTCAAGGTGGTAACGAAAATACAAATACATTTCAGTGAGTCAGTTTCTATTGTAACTGTCCTGGTTTGGTTTGTTGAGGTTTCTTGATTGGTTGGATTTTTTTTGTGGTTTTGTTTTTGTTCTGTTGCTGTTTGGTTTGGTTGTTTGGGGTTTTTTTGTGCATTTTCTTTGGTTTGCTTTGGTTTTGTGTGTGTGTTGTTTGGTTGTTTTGGTTGGTTTGTTAATTTGTTTGTTTGGGTGTTTTCCATTTCAGAAACTGTTGCATTTTAATATTTTGATGCTTTTCTTTGGGATGCTGTGAAGCTTTCTCCTTTCTAACATTTCAGCTCTGGTTTTTAAGTAGCAATATATGTTCATCAAAACCAAAGCAGTCCTTTGGAAACAGTCTATTTCAGTGCCTGTAAACATTTGTTTTCTGGATATGTAAGAGTTCAGTGATTCCCATATGTCTGCAGGGTTAAAAAAAAATAGATATCTATTGGATATTTTTAACAACAAAGTCTGCTTTTTTCAGTTAGAAAATGGATTTAATACAGGAAAAAGATAAATAAAATTTAACTGAACCAATTTGACTTTTTGACATCTAAAGCATTTCAGAGACTTTTTATTTCTTCCTTCCCTCCCAAGCAGAGCTAGGGAAGAAGGGTTAACAAAGTGGTTTTAGCTCAGACCTAAGAAGAGTTTACGTTGTATTCTTTATTAGATATATGCACTTGAGTCTTTGTCCCTTTCATCCCACAGTAGTTTTTTCCATCCTTGAGTGATTTCTTCCCTCTGCTCTTTGCTGGGATGTATTGAATCACATGCAACGTTGATTAACAATGTTTATGTTTCTAGAAAGGAAGAATAAATGGGAGTCTTGGGCAGAGGGGAGTGCAGACAGAATAACTCCCAGCAAGAAGCCTTTAGATTGTCTGCTTCTGAAAGGGGAGTATTAGAAAAACAGTGATCTGTCTGAGCATTTCAATTGGTTTGTAGAAAATTATTCCAAAGTTTCACAACAAAAAAAAAATATTTTCTTCTCTGTAGGTGTGAATTGCAGGAGTAATGTATAGAAGGTTATTTAGAAAAACATCTAAGAACTAGTGACATGCTGGCATATATGAGAGTTACCAGTCACTCCTCACAAGTCAAATGGGAAATGTCTTCCAGCATATACTTAGTAGAGCATTGTGTCTTTTAGCAAAAACAAAACTTGCTGCTGACCATGTCTCGGACACAAACAGATTATGGTGGAGTCCTCAATGTCCTAACTCATCAGAGTGGCAGTTTTTGCATCAGTTGTGACATTGGAACTCTCCTTAGAAAACGGGAGTTGCTGTCCTTATCTGTCTTCCTTGCTCTCGTTCTGTCTCCTCAGCTGCCATGCCTCCTTCCCTCGTGTGACACGTGTGCACACTTGGCCACCTTTCCCAGCCAGTGCTGCCTCTGTCTGCAGGCTAACCTGACAGTTACACTTTCTGATGCACTTGCTTCCTGCTCTGTGCTCTCTGCTGCTTCTTGAACTTCAGACTGTGAGGACAACTCATCTTCAGTCCCTCTAATGCACAAAGACACTGTTCCAGACGACTCTTTTTTAATAAGGTCGAGGGATTTGAGAGATGTCTTTTGGCAAATATTTGTGTGTAGATTTTGCAAATGGCTTTGAAATCATGGCTAGCTAGCCTTTTTATGGAAGTACTGTATCATGAATCATGCTACTCCATATGCTAAAATGGCTTTTGTAAAGTGTTGCAGACTGAGGGACACACAGGCAGGATATTGCTATTGAGAGGGTAAACTAACAGACTGTGGATTATTGGGTGATTTGATGTTAATTTTAGTTTGAGATGCATTTGATTGCTGGACTTCGATAGTGGCTTCTTGGTCCTGGCTTATTCACTTAGCATCTTCCTCCAAAGAGAGGAATAAGGAAGGACAACTGGTCTCTTATTCCACTTGGAAACCTTTTTCCTGAATTTTCATGGATGTGGTATGAGCTAATGAAGAATTAAATCCTAGCATTTCATACCCTTGTTTTGGTTTTGTGTTTGGTCAGGGTTTTTTTTTTTATTATGATTGTGTTCCTTTTAATTTGCATCCTTTTCTGCATCCTTATCCATCTCCTAACTTGCTTTCCAGCAGTCTGAAACATGACTTTACAGATGGTTTCAGCCATTCATTGTAATGCTTATGTGTGACATTTGCTGTTCAGCTGAGCCCACCTTTTGATTTCTTATATATTTCAAAAAGATGAAATGCTGAACAGTTTTTGCCTTTCAATCACCATGGAATATTAAATTGTCAGTAAGAGTTACCATGAAAGCATGATTTTAAACCAGCAGTCTGGATTATAGAACCATAGTGGTTTCTCCAGATACTAGGTAATTCAAAAATAAAGCAGAAACTCCCAGAATTGACCACTGGACACACTGGGATCACCAGTGCAGAGCGTGAAGAATTAAGTGTTATTTTGCAAGAGGGAGGGGTTTAATCTCTGTGTCAGCCTGGAAAGGCACTTTGTGTTATGGAGGTTACCATAGGTAGCTGGAAAAGGGCACTTACTGCTCTGCCTAGCTCAGGATTTTTCCTCAGGCAGAGATCAGACAGGGTCTCCCTGCTAACAGCATCCTCTGTTCAGACATGTCTCCTCCATTACAACTGTGAAGCATTGAAGAGCCACCAATTACATACTGGTAATTGGTAATTTGGCACTGCCTCCTTTTCCTTTTTTTTTTCTCCTTTTCCTTTTTTTTTCTTTTACTCCTCTTTTGTAAAATAACATCAACAAAAAAAGGCAAAAATGAATAGTTGAAATTGCTGCCTCAACAATGGTTTAAAAGTGTAATGAAATAATTTGTATTACCTTAACTTGCAATTTTCAGACTCTGCTATGCTTTTTTTCCAAACTCTGGCTGCTTCAGTCTTTTCTACACCACTGAGTCCATTTCTTGGTAGTGTCATCTTTATCGCATCATATGCAAGACCGATCAAGTTCTGGGAGAAAAACTACAAGTAAGACTATTAAAAAATTTTCCTATTCTTGCTGTTTCTAAAGGTTTTACTCTCTTTTGTTTTTATTATTATTATATTTTTCTGAAGGTAATCCTTAAATCATTGTGGGACATGAGAGGTTAATCTTTGAGTCTTGATTCTGGTGTTTTACTATTTCACGGTTATTTGGTTATTTCTGAAAATGTATTTAAACAATTATCAGTAGGTTTCAGCTGAGGTGTCATGCTGTGTTAGTGGTAGAGACATACAGTAATGAGGCTGTGGAAAAAAAAACCTAAAAATCAGTAAAATTCCCAGTTGTTAGACCTTTTTTTATCTTTTTAGCTAGTGTTAGCAACTAAATCTGAGGAGCCTTTGGCACTAGAAGTCAGGCTACATTAATATATATTATACCAGCCTGATGAAATGTCAGCATTTGGGATGTGGCAGGTAACTCTCATACTGAAATGATGATTAGTGTGCACTGTCATTACTTGCTACATCTGATCTTGGAGTCTGACTTCAGAATTGCTTGGTTTTGTCAGATTTTAGCAGCTGCTCATTCCATTTGACAATGATGTAAATGTATTGAAAAGATTGAATAAAGAGCTTCTGCTTTTCCTACCCAGCAGGATTTGAAAGGTCTTGGTAAATGGGATCTAATAGGTTCACAAGAAGAGTACTGGAGGGAGGGAGATGCTTCCCTTTCCAGATAGTTTTTAAAGGAGCATCTGGAATGTTATGGGCTGGAATCAGGGTGAGGGAGGGTTTTAAGTCCTGTACTCTGGACTGTGAGAGTTCTTCAGCCCCTACTGAAGTGTAATCCTGCTCACAGTGACTTACTGCAGCCACTGAGCAGCAGTTGGGGGCACAAAGAGAACATGCTGTTGGCCAAATCAGGACGCTGCCAGTCCAGTGAGAAGTGCTGGACACTTAAACATGTTTCTTTTATCAGTGCCACTGATCAGAGCATCAGAGAATGGTGGGGGGTGAAGGGAGCTCTGGAGATGGAGTCCAGCCCCCCTGGCAGAGCAGGAACACCAGGGCAGCCCCCACAGGAGCACATCACGTCCATATAGATAACTCCGTGTGGAATTTGTAGGTTATCATAGATAGAGAGGAGGCTGTTTTCATTTGCTTTCGGCTTGTCTAAGGCTTTGGGGCTGAGTTGAACAGAAGATTTTTAAAGGACACTTCAATACAGTTGATGGTTTATATATAAATGAAGGGGGTGCAGGAGCAGGGCAGGGATCGGGCCCTGGTGCTGGGGCCTGGGGAGGCCTCATCTCGGCGCTGGGCTCAGCTCTGGGCCCCTCAGGCCAGGAGAGACCCTGAGGGGCTGCAACGTGTCCAGAGGAGCTGCCAAGAGAAGCAGGGGTGTGAGGAGAGGCTGAGGGAGCTGGGCATGGGCAGTGGGGAGCAGAGGAGGCTGAGGGGGGAGCTCATTGGCCTCTCCAGCTCCTTCCAGGAGGGTGCAGAGCAGCGGGTGAGGCCTCTGCTCCTCGGGCACTAGGGACAGCACCAGGGGATGGGCTGGAGCTGCAGCAGGGGAGGGGTAGAGTGGTTATTAGCAATAAATCCTTTACAGAGAGTGGTGAGGCACTGAGCAGCCTGCCCAGGAAGGTGGTTGAATCACCAACCCTGCAGGTGTTTAAGAAACCAATTGAGGAGGTGCTGCAGGAGCTGCTGTAAGAGCAGGAATGTAGGGGGCTGTGATGTGGTGGTTCTCTGCTCTTGTTGGGGCTGTTTTTGTCGGGTTTTGGTGGTTTTGTTTTTCTTTTAGGTATGGTTGGACTCGGTGATCTAGGAGGTCCTTTCCAACCATAATTATTCTGTGATTCTGTGTCTTGTTTTCATCACTAGTGATCATCTGTGACTGCCGTTAAGGGAAGTGAAGTTGGTGCTAATACTTTTTAAAGCAAAGCTAATTATTTTACCTGTAAATTGCGAAATCCCAAGTGCAAAAAAACCCCAACCTTTTTAATACTTCAAACCACCACTAGTGGTCCTTTCAAAATAAGCAGTAACTACACTTTCCGCTTCAACGTGAATGCTTAAATTAGACTTTTTGTGAAAAAGAAAAATCATTCTTTGTTATTTGTTAGAAAAATCTAGTATATCTTTTATGATTATCTCACTTGAAAAGAGAAAACCCACAACCTTACCCCTCAAAAATCTTTTAGAAGTGCAGAACAACTTTATAGGAGATTTGGATAGTCATCAGTGAAATAAATGTTTGGCTGAAGCTGTGGCATTCCACGATATGCACATGTAATGTCTCCTCCTGAATTTGTATTCATGGTGTCTCTGGCACCTCTGCTTCTCCTTTGCCTCCCTTCCATTTCAGTGTCTCATTGCTCACGTGAAGAGGAGCCCTGAGCAAGTGAGCACTGGACTGAAAAATGTGGTTCATTAAAGGGGTCCTGGGTTTGGTGGGTGTATTAATTTCCTTTTTGGAGGGCATGGGCAGTTTTGTCAAGTTCAGCCAAGGGTATTCATGGATGCAGTCTCGGGTTCACTGCAGTGCAGTCTGAGATACACTCAGATGAAGCAGAAGCTCTGGCAGAGTTTTTGCAATTTCCATACTCATTACCTGTTGACAGGAACTTTTGCCCAGGGGAAAGCTACCTTCAGCATGCTTTATTTAGCTTTTGTGTTTTGCCTGCTTTGCATACTCATTTTCAAACACTTCCTTGCCGTATTGATGACTACATTAAATTATCCCATTTATATGAGCTGCACAAAAACTCATTTATGTTTATACGAAATCAGTTGATTCCATGGTTATATGTTTTTTTAGAATTAACCTCCTCTTTGGAGTAATGAAAACCAATTTTGACAAGCAGTCTATATATCAAAATATCATGATTTTGTTTTTCTTCCAAATCATAAATCAGGTTGCTTTTTTAGAGCATCATTTCTGTTCATCAGTACATGCACACTTCACTGCTGTCAAGTCATTTTTTTTCTTTGCTTCACTTAAGGAAAACTTAATTTTGCATCTCATTTTCACCCATAGCCTGGAATTAGATGAGGGAAGTTTATGTTCTGTAAAGTGAATCCGAAGCTGAAGCTTTGGTCATTAGCAAAATAGAGGGTACCACATTTATTAATAGACCTGGGCTATTAATTTGGCCAGTGACCCAAGTGGTGAGCAACTGCTCCATCTGTTCCTTCAAGTCTTGGTTAGGTTATTTTTTGCCTGGTATTTTCTGGCTGCACATCTTGAATTTCCAGTCTTTATTTTAGTACCACTTTTTCTGCTGCCTAAAGAAGAGTTTGATGCCTCAGGTTTCTGTCTGCACATCTTTCACTCTAGATGATGTGAGCTGGAGCTGAAAGTCTTGAGAATGAAGCTGATGGCTTGGTTGTTTGGTTTGGGTTTTTTTTCCAAGGAGATGAAGGAACTCAAGCGGGTTAAAAAAAAGTAAAGGAAAAAAAAGAGTAATTTTGGCAGAAAATTCGGGAATCACGCTGTGCCTGTTTGTGCTCTTGTGGTGTGTTCTCAGAGCATGGGTGTCCCTCCCTGCAGCCAGCAGATGCTGTTTGTTTACAGTGTGCACTTGGGACTCACAGCACACCAACATAGTGTTCAGGGGGGGAAAGGGTGACTTTGGAAGAGTTAAAAGAAAAAAAGCAATAAGGGAAGTAAGAAAGAACAACTTATGTAAGCATCCTTTTACAGTTTGTGGTGCCATTGCTGGTGGAGAGAGAGGGGTGTAAAATCAGAATGTTGTCCTGCTGCTGCTGGGGTGGCTGCCTCCTCGGAGTCCAGCTAGGAGGAATTTTAAAAAACAAAAGCTTAATGCAACGCTGACTTTGTCTTGTTATTAGCCTGAGTTCTGCTTCCCAGCTTGAAGAGTCCTGTTTGAGTCCTTGTTTTCACAGCTGTTGGAATGATTAGGCTGTAGATGTCAGAGAGAGGGGAGGAAATAGCAGTAAATCTTGTTTAATGTATAGGCACTTTAAAGCTTTAAGTGTTTGTTCAAATGTTGTTCCATTCCTTTGTTGCTTTTTTTTTTCCCCTTAAATCCTTTGTCCCGCTGCATCTTGGCTCTGTCCCCTTCCTCCCTCTTATCTTGCTTTGGATCTTACAGCACAGGAGAGAGCAGGGTAGGAAGCTGACACTCACTTGGCAGAGGCTCTGCCCACTGCACCCCAGCGAGCAGCCTGTGGTCTGCTGCAGCCGTGCTGTCCCTGCCAACAGGGACTCAACTGCCAGTTGTCTCAGGGTGGCATGACAGGACACCTCTGTGTCTGAGAACGTGAGCAAGTCTTACTGTTTTCTTCATCCTTTTGAAAAGGTGGAGATGTACCACTGCTTTTGTCGCCGTTGTGGTCTGGGGAGCAGCCACCTCTGAGGTGAACACAGCTGACAGCAGAGGTGAGGAAGACCTGCCCTGCCTGGGGCGTCCAGCAGCTGGCAGTTTGTTTTCCCTAGCAGGCCACTCGGCGTGCCCACCAGGGCCAGCCTGCAGGTGGCATGAGGAGAGTTCTCACAGTCGAGGTGTAATTTGGGCTGACCTCACGTCGTGCCTCTGTGTGGGAAAAGGAGGTGTGAAAAGTACCCATCTGCTCTCTGCTTTTTTTTTTTTTTTTCTTCCCCCTACAGGCCTTCCACTTCCAAATGCTCATTTCCAGCACACTCTAGTGCATCTGCCTTCCCTGTGAGCCTGCTCATCTGCTCCAGCTGCTAAACCCTGCTCCAGACACAGAGCATCATTCACCCATAACTGGCCATGGCCTTGGTTGGGAGCTGCGTGCTCAGACCTTTCACATTTGCCTTTCTATTTTTTGCTGAATTTGTTTGGGTTTTTTTTTGTTAAATCTTTTCTTTCTTTGTAGTTTGATTTTTCCCATGTTCCTAGACCTCAGCAGAGGTGATGTTTACAGAGGAACAACTGCAGCAGATGTTAACAGCTCAGTAATGCCTTGGACATCAATCTGTAATGAACACTGTATAAAAAGGTACATTCACCTCTGAAACCAACAAGTACAGCATGACCTAAGCAGAGGAGAACTCTGTTTTCTCCCCTGACTGGAGTGTTTGCCTTATTTCTGCACATACTACTTCCAGAATGTGCACTGACTACTGTCACTGCCTGCTCCCCTTCCTTAGGGTTCTGAAGGCTTCAGCCCCTTGGCATGGAAGCTGCACTGCAGCCCTGAGTGTTACTGATCATTGCAATCATCTTCATAGCTTCTGAGCTGTTTCTGTGATCAATTCTATTTCTCTCTGTCTGCCTCTATAATTTGCATTTCTGCTTCTATTTCTGTGCTGGTTTTTAATGAACTCCCCAGAAAGAAGCAGCTGGGTGGCTTTACTCTAGAATATACTGGGGTTCTAGTACCTTGGTTACCAGGTTTTACTCAGTTTTATGAACACTAGTCCCTTTGGTGACTGTGGCTCTTTTAAGAGAGAGGTCTCCACTGAGTTGGCTCAGGGCTGCTCCAGGCTTCTGTTTGGTTTTGAACTGATTTATAACTCAGCAAAATAGGGTAAGTAAGTGTCAGTATGTAGACAATACCAAAATGGGTGCTGGTTACTGCTGGGGTCTCACAAGTCAAAAAAAGGTGATCAAAAGGTGACTGCAGTGGCACTCCCTGGCTGCCAGGGAGGCAAAAGCTGAAACTTTTGCAAGTTGATGCTGTTTTTCTTTCATTACTCTTCTCTTCTAACTGGCAGCTTGCCCAATAAAGTGTTGGTGTTTTTTTGGGTGGGAGGGTGTGTTGGTGGAATGCTCCTCTGTAGAAATAAAGAGCACAAACTGGTTGTTGGGAGGTTGCACCCTGCTCTGGACCACGTGTGGCCATGATTATGGCACTGGCAGCTAGAACAGAGAAAACAGAACAAGGAACAGAGGTGTTTGAACCTGTGAACCCCCTGAAGTTACATGTTGTTTATGAGACTTAGCTGAGTGTTCTGCAGAAGCCACTTGCCTGGTTGGGAAGCCTTTAATCCCTTTAAAGCAGCAGGTGTGTAAGGCTCTGGGGAGTGACAAGCCACAGCAGTCACGTGTGGGAGGTGTTGCTTCAGATAAAGCCCCAGGCTACAAGAAGCTCTACTAGAAATCATGTTCCCTTCAGCACCTTTAACTGTGATCTCCCCCCAGGGTAGCATGTGTGCCCATTGGGCCACTTGTAGGATGGAGGTCTGCACATCTCCCCTCCAACCCACTGCCACCTCTTCACTGATCCCATCTGTGGAATTTATTAGACTTACCTGGCTGACTTCACACTGAACTGGGAGGATGGGAGGGCTGTCTGGGAAAGGATGGGCAAGGACAACCAGACACCTTTAATAGTTCTGGTAAAAAAAATAAGTGTTTTTGAGTTACCAACAGTTTCACACTCAGGGGAGGCTGTATAAAATTCAAAGTTGTGTTTTAACTGTTTGGCAGTATCTCTTTAACTGGTAACAACTCTTCTTCACAAATGATGCCCTTGGCAGTCAAGAAAACAAATTGAGGCTAATTGAATAGGAGCCATATGTGTGATAATTAATTGGGAGTGCATTCTGAATCAGTTGTCTGTAGTTCCCTGCTGAGTTAAAGATGCATTCACAACTCCAATTCACTGAATCATTCTAAGAGGACAGAATAAAGATGGTAAGGAGGCATCAGAGAGGGACTGCATGCTGAGGCCAGGCAGGAACACAGCAAAGATCAAAACCACGAGTGAGATAAATGAAAAGAGAAAGGGATAGGCAAAAAAAAACAACAAAAGGCATGCAGTAAAAAATCTGAGGTGATAATGCAACAACAAGTAATAATCAGGAATGTAGACCTATTAAGGAAAAGTATGTAGAAGGGGACTTATAAAGGTATTTGGAAAGGAAGGCAGCAACAGGACATACAAGAAAGATGAGAATATGAAATAAGAAGCATGTAATATTTTCAGAGATCATGTGGGTATAGAGTGGCACTAAATTTCATAAGCTGTCCATCTAAAGCTTAGCTTTCAGATTACATCCATCTAATGAGATGAAGTCAAGTCATGACATTTCTGTCGTGCCAAGTACTGGGAACTTGTTGAAATGGACTGACTGGAGCTCCATAAGAACAGTTGTTCTCAGCAAGTGTTCAGCTCAGTCACTTGGGTAAGGTAGATCACCTGCTTCAGGTTGAACTGCATCAAACAGGGGCAAGCTGAGGTTAAACCCTCCCTTTGAAAATAGGGAAGAAGGAGTCTGGAGAGGAGGAGTAGAGGACAAGGACACTTTTATTTTGTGTGCTGATGAACTACACTATCAATAGCCATACTTAGCTGAAATAACTATATGTGCCTACTTGGAGTAAACTGGTGAACTATGAACTGCATGTAACCTCATATAAATACAAAATGAGCAGATACATTAAGAAGAAAACAAAACTGTGGTGTGGAGATAATCTATTAAAAAAAAAAAATAATAATTTTCTGTACATCACCATGCTGTGTTTATTTGCAGCACCAAAAGATCAGACCATTCCAACACCAGGCTGGCAATTCAGATTGAAAAGGATGCAGGTATGACCTGGAGCTGGGGTGTTCTGCTTGGGTTGCTAAATGTCATGTCTTTTGCACCATCCAGGCTTTGCCTGGAGCATTGAAGAAAAGCAAAGGGTTTAAATATTGTGTGAACAAACCAGAGCATTTTAAAGGTAGCAGAGCACTGGTTTAAGTCCTGTGACTTGCTAAGTTAGATGCAGCTGGGCTGCAGATTGCTTGGGGAATCATAACACTGCTGCTTGTGTGGAGTGTGCAGAAGGCAAGGGCCATAGGCTGCAAGGTCAGCTGTGAGCAAGGAAAGGTTGTGGGAAAAAATCCCAGGTTAATGGTGCCCCTACCTACTACTGAGCAGTTGGGGTTCACAGGTATCTTCTGGAGAGAAACCTTTTCTCTTTGTCCATTGCATCAGTAGCATGACCAAATACCTGTCTTCAAGCAGAAATGGCTCTAATCCAGGCTGTCCAAGAAGGTGAGAGAGGCATTAGCAGTTTGAGGCATACACAGTGCTCCATTATTTATCATTACAAGGCATGAAATTAGATGTTTCCCAAGGCCATTCTGCCATCTGATTGCAATAACCTGTAGCATTATTATCTATGATAATAAGTTAATTATCTTTTAAACCCCACAGCTCAAGCAAATCATGCCTTTTGTGTGTGTGCTTGAAAGGTTCCTTTTATGGCTTGTTTAGATTTTGACCCAATGTGGTCCAGAAGGTGTAGAGCTGTGTGTGTCTGTGCACGTGCACCTGCATGCACATACAGGCAGGCTGTGGTGGTGAAAAGCAGAGTAGAAATGACCCCATTCCTTCTCTTGTGTTGAGGGGAACCTCTAGGTTGCCATCTCTTTTCTTCAAATGAAAAGCAGTGTGTGGACACTATAATATATCAGGATAATATGATATATGCTATATATCATATATATACTATAATATATCAGGAAGAGCTCATTCAGCTAGGGGAAGAAGCAAAACAAAAGGACGTGGGATCTTATGTAGATTGGCTTGGTGCATTATGAATTCTGTTCTTTACAAATGTGTTCTGCTCTGGTTGTAGGAAACGATGACAATAATCTCAACTCCATTTTTTATGAGCATCTGACAAGATCTCTGCAGGAGTCTCTCTGTGGAGATTTGATTCTGGGCCGCTGGGGAAACTACAGCACAGGAGACTGTTTTATCCTGGCATCAGATTATCTAAATGCCTTTGTGCACTTGGTTGAGATTGGAAATGGCCTTGTCACCTTTCAGCTCAGAGGGCTGGAGTTTCGAGGTAAGGATCCCTGGTGGTTTAAATAACAACTGAACCAGCAACAAACCTTGTCCAGCACTTTTACTCTGTCAGAATTTGTAATAGGACATAATGTTTAGGGGCCTTTCTCTCTTTTTGCAGATCTTTCTGAAAGGTCTGTATTTTGAAACCTAGATGCTAAGAAATTTGACATTTTGTACAGTATATGAAAGAAGGCATATGGAGTTACTTGCTTGAGTCAACTTTTAGCTTATGCTTTTTAGAGATTCTTTCTCTCTACAGCAATGAAAACTGATGTTGTTCTTAACATTGTTTAACCCTCCCAAACTTGTATTTGAAAAAAAAACAAACCAAATATGATGACTTCTCCCATGTAAAATATCCTTTGTCAGATCATGCAAGATGCCAGTGCTGAGATGATCTCCATCACAGGAGAACAGGAGAGGTGATGAGGGGTTCACTTTTCTCCCTTTAGGGAAGTGCAGACTTCAGCTGAAAAAGGGACCTCTCTTTTTGTTCAGTATATTCTTCTGGCAGGACATTCCTCTTCAGAGAGTGGGAATTGCATTCCCTTCCTCAGTGGTGTGAAATCTGTAATTTCTGAGCTTTTGCTGCTGGACTTCAATTTCAAACAAGTAATTTTAATTGAGGGCCCTAAAAAATCTGTTCTTCCTTAAATAGGAAGTCTATGTTTGCTTTGGAAAGGAGTGAATCACAACAGTGTTTTCTGTGACTGTTTTCTGTTTATGAGCAAACCAAAGGCAATATTTGCATTGTGGAGCTCTGGATTTTCCTATGGGTGTTTCTTGTAGCTGGAAAAGCTGTGCTGGCAGTACTGCCACAGCAGGGCTTGAGGAAGGGCTCACACAGTCTCCTGAATTTAAGAGTGCTGGGGACAGGACGTGCTGCCTCCCCACAGAGTTATCATTATAAATGACTGATCTAGTTGCCCTTTTAACTGTATGTAATAGAAGCATTTGGCTCAGAATTTAAATTTAAAAATAAAGCCCCAGGCAAAGCCCTGCAAGCAGGGTAAGAAGATACAGGCTGAGCAGACTGCAGGCAGAGAGTCAGCAAAGCTGGGCTTCCTCTCATCCAGCTTTAGTCATGTTCAAATTAAGCACCTTGAACGGATTAGTTCTTCACTTTCCCTTCATGTGGACAGAGAGGTGCTGTGCTGCCAGCATGGCATTTATTCTGGGTGTAAACAGGGGGGAGCTGTCCTTTATCTGCCAGTGGCCAGAGGAGGAGAAAGAGAGAAGCAGAGATTATTTCCTTCACCAAGATTCCAAGATCCTTTATTTAATAATTTGTAGCTCTTTTTATACCCTTTTAACTTCAAGGTAATGGGCCAAGAACTCAGCCACCCCCAGGTGGCTTTCTGCTGGTTTACAAACAAATGCCAGCAAGGCCGGCCCTTAGTGAGAGCCTTCACTTGCCCACGGGAAGGAAAAGTCACTTGCTGCAGCATTTTGACACCCATTAGGGACCCTCAGTACCTGCAGTCACTGAGAGGAGATGCCCAGCTCCTCCTTCCTGAGGAGCAGAGAGAAGGTAGCAGTGAGCTCAGGCTAGGGGAAACTTTCAGCTAGCTGCATGCTGGTGTGGGGAAACCAAGCCCTTCCTTCAGTAACTCTGCTGTCTGTCAGACCACAGCAGCCTGCCAGAACACATAATGTATCATGCAGTTAGAATGCAAGAGGCAGGGAGAAACCCACAATCGGGCAACAAGCAGAATGAATACCAAAATATCTAGGTCCTGTGCCTTCCCTGTAGGAAAAGGAAGACTTACAATGTTTTCCTGTTTAGTCTATGCCTCTGTGTCTTCTGGAGAACATCCAGTCGGGCATTACGTGCCCAGAAATTACTTATGGATGGAGATGCTGACATTTTGAGGAGCTGTTCTCTACCCTATGCCTGCTATTCTTCAATCATGTAATTAGCTCCTGATTCTTTTTGTGTGGTTTTGTGCTACTCGGTGTCACATGAGCAATATTCATGCTTCACTTGGAGCTTCATTAGCTGAACCAAGGAAGGCAGCAGAAGCAGATGCAGATCTGTACGTGGTGGAAGGCAGCTGTGGCAGCAGGATGGGGTTGCCTGTGGGGTTTGCTCTGTGTTAGCTAGCTGATTTCCCACGCAGAATGGTGTGTGAACACAGCCAGTTCAGGGGAAGTGCTTTAGGCACAGTAATGATGCCTAAGAAATGAGGACAGTTACTCATTTCTGCAGTGTGTGTGCATGCTGTATAGCTTTAGTACAGTAGCAGTGTATTGCTAGTGGAAGGAATATTTATTGGTGTTTGATTTTTGTGTCTGAAGGCTCTGTAACACTACAGCAGGAGTAATTCTTTATTTGAAGAGCAGTTGCAACTTTCAGTTTTTGCTTTTGCAAATCACTTTTGTGCTGTTGGGAAATAAAAGTGTCTATCTTCATGTCTTTCTCAAGACCACCCTTGAAGTATGGTCAGTGTATGCATCAGATATATAGAGGTAGGGATCAATTACAAGGAGTTCAGAGAAAAGCAGCCATTTCTAACACATCTCTTTGGAGAAAAGGTTAAGAAAGAAAAGCACATTGTTTGGAGGAAAGAACAAAGGCTGAGAGACACAATATTCAGATGGATTAGAGGCACGAACAGAAAAGATTCCAAGAGGTTTCTTTAATCTCTGATTTAATTAGGAAGAGTGGCATGAAACAGGGAAGAGGATATTTGTGTTGAAAACAGGAACTCTGTGATGTACAAGTTTTTCTAGGTGTACAATAAAGCTCCAGCAGTGGAAGCCATCTGTGAATTTCAAATGGGGTTAAAATAGTTTCTGTAATACAGACTAGAATAAATATTTGATTTTTTTTTTCCCTCCCACAATTTTATGTGTGTATATGGGAGCACTGGAGAAGCCTTCTGAAAGGAAGGCAGATGTTGTTAGGTTGCACTGCAACCTTTTTATTGAGAAAATGTCTTTGCCAGAACCAAAATGTTGTGTCTTGCATTGCACTCCAGATGAGGTGAAATGAGAGTTGCTTAGAAGCAGCCTCCTTAGAGAATGCTTTCTCACACCTGAGCTTCCATAACGTGTCTCTGTGGGCCAAGAAAAGGGAAGGTTTCTGAGGAGAGGGGATGCCTGTTGTTAAACCAACTGGACTGTTTTTCAGGCATGCAAGCACCTGAAACAGTTGAAATACACACCCCAGTTTTATAGCCAATAGCTTTGATGGTTGAGGGACTGACAGTGTTTTTCAAGTCCTGAGGTTTGTCTTTGAAACAAGCTGAGATAGCCAGACCCTGTAAATTACTGTTCTTAACCCAAACTCCACGAGGAATAGAGCAGGAGGGAGCCCAGGCAGCTGCTGTTGTCCAGAGCTTCTCCAGTTCTGGGGTTCATGGTCTTACCCATCAGATTTTGGGAATATTCTGATTGCAGCAGAGCTCAGTGGAGTGAAAACCAGAGTGTTTGATGGAAATTCCAACTGCTTCTAGAAGCATGTGTTTGTGTTATGCAATTTTCTTTCTGGCCCTTCAGAACTAAAAAAAAAATGTTTTTCTTTTCACTCGCTGAGTTTTCAAAATTAAATTCAAAAGCACACTTTGCTTGAGATTAAATTCCAGCAGGCTTGTTGGTCATTAACGTAAATATATTTTATGTATTCTCTTGAAACAAGATTACAGTCTTCAGTTTCAATTTTCTCCTTTCCACTTGGGTCAGATCATTCTGGCAGAGCACAAGTCAGTCTCCAAATCCTGATGCGTCAGGAAAATGGCAAAAGCTCCGAGTTCTCACCCTGGTTCTGTCCAGAGCTCACCCAGCCTGACCTTGCTTTGTTCACCTGGAACATGTTTCTTCAGGGATGGATTTCTGGCAGCTCTCCAGTGTTAGATATCTGATAAATGATCTGCTCTCATCTGCCCTGGCAGGGGTCACAGTGAATGTCTAAGCTTGAGTGAAGTGCAAGAGCATATTTTCCTTCTACCACAGAAAGAAGTTTTCCCTCAGATTTTAAAATGACTAATTACCAGTGAAAACATTTTCCTGTATTTTAATATTTAATGGTACTACACTTAATTATATTGCAGAACTGAAGTGCATGTTCTGCTCCCTGCTCTTTGGTTTTATGAATAATTCTCTCAGAGTTGCTTGAACTTGATAATTTTTTTTTGGGGAAGCAATATAAAAATTGCCATTTAAATCATCAGCTCGTAACACACACAAAAGTTTAGGGTCACCCTTCTGTAAAAGATGTACACAAATGATTAACTTAATTTACTGTGACTTGTCTCTTTTGGCTCAATGCATAAATCTGAGCACATGCTCTTGGTCTCTGCAGTACCAGTGACTAGAGTAATGAACCAAAAAGGATTGATGTGGGCACTGGTAGAATGGAAATTCTCAGTAACACGCAAAGCTGTGGCATTGAAGTCCAGCCAGTGCATCATGAATTAAAGTAAGGCTCAGTTAAAGATGAGAGGAAATGACTGGCAGTCTTTCTAGAATGGCCTGCAAGAACTGGGAGGGAGCCAACAAGTCCTTCAGTATCAAATCTGCATTTTGTCCTTGCAGACTGGAGTCCTTTGCTAGCTGTCATCTGGAAATCAGCAGCACAAAGCTAGGAAAAGATATTTGGTGTTTTGTCAGCACCAGCTGTGGCTCAGATGACACCTTTAAACTTAACAGGGATACCCAGAGGCTCTGCAGGCAGTGAGGACATCACATCCCCTCTGGCATCACCCAAGTCTGTCAGCCTGCTTTGGCTAAGCCAGCACAGGTGTGGCAGATGTTGGTGAGCACAGCCCTCTCACCTGCTTTGGAAGGACACTGCAAAATGGCCACATAAGCCCCTCTGGTTGGTTCCCAAAGCTTTAGATACCATGGTCCCAGTTAGAAGATCTCTCATCCCCAAGTTCCCCATCAATTGCACCCACTGTATATCATTGTAGCTTTAGTTTATTGAAATCACACAGCAAAGACCACTTGGAGACATTTTTTCCTGTTGAATTAGCTGAAAAAACAAGCAATTGTTCTGGCATCTTCTGTTTGTTATGAATATGATGGCAGCTTCCCTCAAACATTGAGGGGCTCTTAAATTCACCTTTTTTTTAGGCCTTGTCAGCCTCTTTGGGACCCATATTTTCCAAAATATATGGCTTGAGAAAACTAATCATTGCAGAATCTGCAGTAATATGTGATATTTATTAAGAGAGATAATGCAGAGAACACATAGAAACGTCCAGCATTCCATAGGAATTGAATCTGATATTTCCATAGCAAAAGAATAGAATCACCCAGAGCGAGCAGAGACATCTTTCATTCCCTTAGTTGTAAGGGGATCTGTAGCAGTTGTTTATTAGACTTGTGTTTTTCATCACTTACAAACATTTGGCAACAACTGAGCACCTGAGATGAAGATCTATCTTCTCTGCAGTTAAATACTGAGACCTTTAAACTTTCCAGAATAAACACAGCAGCAATAGCCAGCATCAGCATGGAGCAGTTATTTTACTCTTTCTGAGCCATGTACAAAGGAATCTGCTTTCCCTGCTTGAGTGCAGTGTCTGACCTGACTTCAGAAATGCATCCACTGACCCAGAGCAGTTGCTGCTTTTTTGCTGTTGAGCAGTGTGTGAATTGGTGTAGCAATCTGTGAAGCACGAAGCAGAAGCAGCACAGTTCGTGTCCAGTCCAACTGGAAATGTCAGCCTGTTAGGTCATATTTCTATTTTGTGGCAGTGTGGAAAGGAAAGATGGTTGCATTTGGGTGACTTCATAATCTGTCACACTGTATATCCCTGAGGTCCAAGGAGGAATCCATATCAGTGTGAATTTGCACTGAAACTGAATGGAGAGCACTGGAATATACTGGATCTTTCACCCCCTTCCCCCCCATCTCTTGGAGCTACTGCTGGTTTTCTTGCACATTTTCTTCAGACCTTTCTATTCTAGTTTGCATTTGTTGGGTTTTTTCCTTGTATGGTTTTGTATACATTTGGTATGGTTTGCATACATTTTGTGAGATGTACAGGTGAAAAGAAGAACATGATAACCAATTAACACGTTTTATTATGTTTTGAAAGGCTTTTCTTAGTGTGGAGAAAGGAATACCCTGGGTGCTGCTTCTACTGGTACAAGCTACGTGCAGTGTTGGCCAGGCTGTTGTGGTGGGGCTGGAGCAGACAGCCCAGAGCACAGCAGCTGTGATGGTGACCCTCAGCAAGGCCTTTGGGCTGCTGCCTTGTTCCAGCATTTTTAAAACAACACAGATCTCGTGTGTTTTGAGAATGGTGGGGGAAGGACATGGGTGTCCCTCTGAGTTTTAATCTGTAGGTAGAAGCCACATCCATAGATTTCAGAGCTCAGCTTGACCATCCAGTGTGCACAGCATGGGCCAGAAATGCAGATCTGTTACTGTCCCTGCATCTGCCTCGTGCCTCCTCCTGGAGTTAACATCTGTCCTTCAGGAAGGTGTGCTCTGCCTTGAGCTGAAGCCTGTGTAGTGGGCTAATTAGCTGCTCTGTCCTCATGGTATACTGCCACTGCTGCTGTTCCTTAGAGAGGTCTGATCTGGAGGAGCTGTTGCTCTGGTGGGACAGAGGACAGCCTGGTGGATGGTGTTTTTGGAACTTGCTTTCCAAGATAGTTTGCTAAACCCCAGATTCTGGAAGTGGTCTTGCACACTGTCAAATCTGTCTGTGGTGTATGCCATCTGATGGAGCAGACTGGGGCTTGGGTCAGTTTGCTTCATGTGTTTGATGGAGTGAGACTCTTCAGTGTTGCTTCCTGGTGAGTTTTTATTAAGACAGAAGCTGTCTCCTAGAGCATGAGATCGGGTCCTCTTGGCTTTTGTAAGTGATAGTAAATAAATAATGTACAGCTCTTTATTTGCTGCTGGGCGTGGATCAATTGGCACATCTCATTATTGGCCACAGTTCTTTCTAGTAGATTTTTGCTGAGCACAAAGAGCCTTCAATTGTACTTTTTCAGCCTGGAAGAAGTCCTTTGTTTCCTCCTCCCCAGCAACCGACAGCACGTTCTCCATTTCTCCCTGCCCAGGGACGTACTGCCAGCAGAGAGAAGTGGAAGCCATAACCGAGGGAGATGAAGACAACGAGGGCTGCTGCTGCTGTAAGCCAGGGCACTTGCCTCACTTGTTATCCTGCAACGCGGCGTTCAACCTGCGGTGGCTGACCTGGGAGATCACCCGCAGCCAGTACATCCTGCAGGGCTACAGCATCATGGATAACAACGCTGCCACCATGCTGCAGGTCTTCGATCTGCGGAGGGTGCTCATCAGATACTACGTCAAGGTAACCTGGCTGGGGGGTTTAGCGAGCAGGGAGAGCGCTGCCCGGCCACGGAAGAAAGCATTGGAAGCTTTGGGCTTTATGTTTATTCGTTTGCACTGCTGCTGCTCGGAACGATGGGGGAATTTCTGTTGTCCTTTGCTACACTTGATTCTTAGCACAGAAAACTGTGGGTGTGCTGAAGCAGAAATCAAGAAGGTAAGTTGCCATCCCCCAGCAATCAAGTCAGAGGGAAGCATTCTAATGAAATGAAACTTCGCTGATAGTTGTTACTTCTTCTTGACACCCCAGTCAGTTACTTCTTCTTGGGCACCCCAGTTCAGGAAAGACAGAGATTGACTGGAGAGAGTCCAGCACAGGGCACCAAGATGCTGCAGGGACTGGAGCATCTCCCTGCTGAGGAGAGGCTGAGAGAGCTGGGGCTCTG
>WYEA01009246.1:0-31973 GCA_033558465.1 Alcedo atthis | reverse complement strand
GCCATCCAGGGACAGGACAAGAGGCAATGGGAGTCACCTGGAGCACAAGAGGTTGAGGGGAAACACAAGTTATGTGTTGTGGTTCTGTGGCTATGAATTGTTTCTAAGCAAAGTATCTAAGCTCAAAAAAACCTCCCTTCTTTAAACTGAAATGAATATGTTCCTATAATTGCTTCCCTTTACTTTGAAAGGTAACCTGAATAATCTGACCATAAACTGATGCAAACTGATACCTGACTCAGCTTTTGATGGCAAACAAGATTGGAAAAAATCCAAGTCTAAGCTGCAATCAAATCAGCAGCTTATTAGTTTAAAGCAGGGAAGAACTGTTCTTTGAACTGGAACTTTTTTGCTGCCTTTAACTGGAAAGTGTGGGGTTCATCACATGGGAACTAAAGCTGAATTGAAAGGTACTTTAGGGCTTCTGGTTCTGGACATAACCTGAGAAGCAGGTGGCATAGGTAAGATGACTTTTGTCCCATATGATGTGGATGTGGTTAATTATTCCTGTTTTGAGCAAAGGGGAGGTAGTGTGAAGGATTTCCACACTACTGAGCTGTGCTGTGGCTTCATCTCCACTGCATGCAGATTTTATGTCCACCACCTAGGGCTTCAGAGATGTGAAAGGCAGATCTCTTTGAGCTGGATTTAGTTGAGCCAGTACCATGACACTGCACTGACAGACCTTCCTGCTCAAAGGTGTCAGTCCTTCCATCTACTTGTCTTCTTAGGGAAGGATGAAGAGAACATGATGATAACCTGTTGGCAGCTTTGCTGTGAGCCTGGCTCTGTGCAGTGCAGGGAGGGTGTGCTCAGCAGACCTGTTCTTTAGAATGCCACTTCCCAAAAGAAAACTTTATGGACATTTTCTTCTCCTGTTCTTCAGGAGCTCTGATGAGATTTGGTAAAACCCTTAGTACAGCCTCAGAAGGTGAGAGGATTAGATTAGGTGTCAGATCATCTTTCATCCTCTTTATTTAATACATGTACCCAAATCAGCAGCATCAGAGAGGTGAGAATTAATTCCTTCCCCAGCTCTTCCTTAGGGGGAATATTGAGCTGTAAAGACCCTGCACAATTCCACTGTGAACATTTTAAAGCCCTTACACTCTCTTTTTAGTGGCATAGGAAACTAATTGTAAGAAGAACTCTAATTACTGTAGTACTCGGATCACATAAATCACAAACTTGGAAAACACTTAGGTTGGAGTTTCTGCAGCAACTGCACTTCTGTTGCACTGAGCACTTCGAGTGCTTCCAATTTACTCTTTGTAGCTTACAATATTGTAAATATTTACCATATTATTTTCTGAATTGCCAGATAGCTGAGGGTGCACTTGTGCACAGAATGTATATAGGAAGAGCTGCTCAGAGCAGAACTTAATTCAGTGGCAGAAGTCTTTGCTGTTTCTGTCTGATTAGGAGTTTTTTTTTTGTTTTTTCCTGAATCTGCTTCCTTGTAAACACACAAGAGAATAATAAATAAAGCAAATTATATGAATATTGGCAAAGAAAATGTATGCTTTGTTTTCTGTTCTCCTACCCTTGAACAATAATTACCTCATTGGTCTTTTCAACAATAAGTTGCACTGGGCATCTTATTCCTAATGTATTTATTTAATTAGCAGTTTCATCGACAGCCTGGCAAGGCCTGTATTTCTTCTTATAAAAGGATTTTTATTCACCACAAATAAAAGTGGGTCAGCTCCTGTAGCCCTTCTGCATATATTTTGAAATAATTTCCTGCCCAACTACTGTGATATTTTTCCCTTGAGCCTCCTCCATCTCTTCTCAATATATTCTTATTTAAATGCCTTTTAGTATTCCAGAAGTCTGCATATGCTGAGTGCTGTGTTCCAGCCCCTATTGTTTCTGCAGGAATCTTTCTAAAAGAGTGTATTGTTCTCCACATGTCAAGAAATTAAGGGTCCATCCTTGATCTATATCTGTCTGAATTGTCTTTTTCCTCTGGAGCTTACTTTTCCTCTTGATTGTGTATTTTTGTACAATTAGAAGGATAAACTGTGGAGGGCACCTGGAATTTTTAACAGGGCTGGTAGTTCTTCTGTCCTTTGTAATCCAGCATATTTTCATTTTAGACATTAATTTGCTTTAGGATATTTCCATTGCATGGGTAAAGTAGAACTACATCATCTTCAGTCATGTTCACTTGCCTCTCCTTTGCTTTGGAATCCAATTCTAAATTATTATCTTTTATTAAAACAAAAATTATAAAGCATTATAATAGGACTGAATAAGAATTTCTCTTTAAGTTTCATATTCTTTTGAAAATATGTTTTAAATTTGGTTCAGATAGATTTCTCTATTTTGTTTCATTATTTTAATTTATTATTATAAAGACATAGTGGTTAGAAGAATTTAAACTTAGAATCTCAAGTGCAGTGTTGCTGCTTCCTAATATTTCTGCATTTTGCAGAAGCTGCTGCTGAATCTGCTCCTCCTTCAGTGCTTTGGAAGCAAACTCCTGGTCCTGTTTGATTTACTCTCTTCTATTTGAAATAGATCTGCTCCAGTCAGAGTTACCCTGACTAACATTTGCACCTTTCATCAACAGAGTATCATATACTTCACAGCAAGTTCTCCCAAAATTCTTGACTGGATAAAGGATGAATCCATGCAGAAGATTCTGCAGCCTTATGCCAAGTGGCATTACATTGAGCGTGACCTTGCCATGTTCAACATTAACATAGATGAGGATTATGTTCCATGTCTCCAAGGGATAACAAGAGCTAGTTTCTGCAGTGTTTATCTGGACTGGATCCAGTTCTGTGCTACAAAAAGGGTGGAGGTAAGCTTGTGTTTTTCTTAATAGTAGTGGGTTTAACTCTTGGAGTTATATCCTGCATAGTTACTCCTTTGCTTGCTCAGGATTCATACAATAACATTTATTTCATGTAAGCTCTCAGATTTAACATGAAAGGCAAATACATATTTTGTGGAATGGAAAAAACAAACAAACCCCAACCTATTTTGGAGACTACCCTTGTGCAAAAACTAGAGTTGAAGGGGTGCAAACCCCATCCCTTACTGTCCACACTTCCAGCACAGTGAGTCTCATCAGCTCTGGAAGGCATGGAGGTGCTCACAGTACTGCTGCAGCAGGCTCCATTCAAGGAATGACACCAGAGCATCACCTTTCCTTCATTTTTGCCAGTGTCTGGGGACATTTGCCAAACATCTGTGATGGTTTTGTATCCTTTCCCACAAAAATGCCTCTATTTGGTACAGTCCTTAAACAGTTGGACCTCTGGAGGTCCCTTGCAGCCAAACACATTCTGTGATTCTATGGTAGGGGAGCACATAACAAACTCCCTGTTAATCTAGGTCACAACTGAGAGCTCATAAATCAAATGTGAACCATGCCACAAGCTGTGTGAAATTACCTCGGGGCTCGAGGAGGTCAAGGGCAGGTTTAGAGCTTCTGAAGCCACTAAGATTACTGGTGGTCAGCAATTGTTAGCTGGAAGTGCACTACTGTATTTCCATGGAATACTCCAAATAGCCTAGAGGGAGAATACAGTTTCAGGCAAGCATATTGCCTTGATTTAATTTCCTGATTATTGCTGATAATGGCCAGAAATGAGAAGTGTATCTCTCCTGTCCACCACACACTGTTATTTGGGCATTACTCTTTCAACAGCACTGAGTGCACATCCCATTTGCTACAGCTGACCTTAGCTGGCACAACACTGCTGAATCTTAATTTTCTTCTCATGTCTAACCCTGAGTGCCATTCCACCAGTGCATCTGCCTATCATTGCATTCATGCTGTTTTCATTGAATTAAGCTGTGAGCTTTCCCCACCATCTCCTCCTGCTGGGAATATTTAATCTCTTTTCTTTCCCATCTCCACGTCTCAGCTTCCAAGTTCTGACACACAAAGAGCTGCACAATGCAGGGGAGGCCACTGCTAAGTGATGCTTTTTCACTTGCTGGGTGACTGAGGCTTTCAAACAGAATAATTTCCAATCATCTTGAAATGTGTGAGTTAGACTTAAAAGGACAAATGAAAGCTTGCACTAGTGTGCACATGCATACTTTTTTTTTTAAAATCTTTTTCTTTTACCTCCAGTTTTGTAATTCAAATGGGTAAAATGAATTTGCATTTTGCAGAAGGCATCTGAGGGGAATGGTCCTTCTTACTCTGTTTAATTGCACAGTATGTTTTTCTGAGTAGCTGCATGCACATTTTATGAATGTTACCATTTATAGCATTACAGTGTTTTTAAAGAGGTTTTCTGCATTTAGAATAATATGCTGTTCTTCCACCTTTGCAGCACCTGGACAGTGATGAGGATTCTCCTCTGGTGACACTTTCCTTTGCCTTGTGCATACTGGGCAGAAGAGCCTTGGGAACTGCAGCTCACAACATGGCAATCAGGTAATGCTCAGCAATCCTTGCTTCCCAGCTTCAACACAAAGACCTGCTTGTCCTCACTCAACGTGGAATCTCAACAGAAGATTAGAGCAGGGTGAAGCCTCTTTACTCCATAGAATAATTTCTGCTGTTCCTGGACATCTTTTACTTTGGCAGTTGGCTAAATAATGTGATTGGTTGCAATTGTTTCTGGATAAGCTTTGCATCTTACATCTTCATTTGGGGGCCTTCCATTTTCAGTAGGAGTTATGAGTTGTTTGGGCTTTATGAAATACCATTTAGCCTGTTCTATAGGTAAGCCATTTAATTAATGAAACCATCTTTATTTTAATGAAGTCTAACTCCTCACCTAATTTGAGATTGTTACTAGATGTGTTTGAGCTCAGTGTGTTCACAGGGGCTCAGTGACAGCAGAGAAGTTGAGTAAATAGAGTTTTTAAGTGACCTTGCAGTACTGACACAGAACTGTGAGGACAGCCAGCCAGCCTTCCATCACCATGCTCCTTAGAGAGGATTTGTCTTGCTAACAAGCAAGCAAAGACAGCTGGTGTGATTGTGACTGCATTTTCTCTTCTAAAACAGTCCTTTTCAATATTCATTCTAGCTCTGTTATCCCTTGAGACCTTTGTAACGTTTGCTTTTATGTCTCCCTCTTTCAGTCAGTCATGTAAAGTGGTTGTGGCCCACACAGCTTATTTCTTGGTGTGATGATTCTTCCTGCTTCCTTCAAATCCTTTCCTGCTCTCTCTTCTACCAGCCCCCTGCTGGGTTGAGTTTCACTTCTCTGCACTCAAATTAGTGTGATGTTTAGCAAGTCATTGATATTTCTACAAATGCCCTGTTCTCTGTGAGTTTTATTGTTTGGGGACACAGCAGAAAAGGTGATGTGCATTTATGATTATTTTTTAAAAAATTGGTTGGGTTGTTTTGTTTGGTTGGTTTGTTTTGAGAAAAAAATTAAAGTGATTTTGATCTGGGTCTGCAACAGATATGTCACAGCAATACTAGAAATGCATCTAAAAGCATCACAAAAGCTTCCTAAAACTGTCATCACATGGCATGTACTTTCCACAGGATCTTAGCATCTCAATTATAATGTTTTGTCACTAGCACAAATACAGTAACAGTGTCAGGTATGGGTATTGACTTCTGTGCTTAGTAGCCAGTGCAATGAGATGATAATAGCACAGACTTTCTAAAGCTTAACGTGGAAAGCAGGAAAGTTGAAGATAATTATTTGCAAAGTCTTATGCAAAGATTTTATTATTAACTGCAGCTATACCGTGTCTTTTAAATCTAGAAAATTACCAGTGAACTGAATTAGTTCTCTCTTTTGGTGAGTGAACAGTCCATAATTAAAATACTTTTCTTGGGGAGAAATGGTCTGTAGAAAGGCAAAGAATGCAGTAGTCACAGGCAGTGCACAGCTTTATCCCTGCTTTTCTGAATCACTTCTATATAATCCTGTATCTTTAATTAAGTCCTGGGTTTCTTTTTATTAAGCAAGTACTCCAGGGCAGTATTGAATCATTGTATTTTTTAAATGTATTTTGTGACATAAAAGGGATTAAGTGGAAGCTTCTGCCAGTATCTTTTTCACTGCTACTTCACAAAAGCTTTCCCTAGAAAAGGGAAAAACTGTGTCACTTCCCCACCTGGTCAGATTACCTGTAGTACATTGCAACTGTCAGAAGGATTTAGGGGAAAAAAAGTAATGATTCAAGGTATAAATTGCTACAGCTACAACACATGCCTTCCACTTGCAGAAATAACATGTATTCTTGTCTTAGAGAATGTATATGTTTATCTCTATTGACAAAACCAATTTAGCAGAAATTCCTAAGGAGCAAAATGGCTGCACTATGCCCTGACATCAAGGTCTTTATCAACAAAAATCCCCAACTACATTCACTTCATCTCCCAGGGCAGTTCTTCCTGCACTTACTGGGGCTGCTCAGCCTGGAGAGAGGAGACTCAGGAGAGCTCATCCCTCCAGCTCCCTGAGGGAGGCTGTGGGCAGCTGGGGCTGGGCTCTTCTCCCAGGCACCCAGTGACAGAGCCAGAGGCCACGGCCTGAAGCTGCACCAGGGCAGGTTTAGGTCGGGCATTAGGAAGCAGTTCCTTGGGTAAAGGGTCAGTAGGCACTGGAATGGGCTGCCCAGGGAGGTGCTGGAGTGCCAGCCCTAGTGGTGTTGAAGGGGAGATGGCTGTGGCACTCAGTGCCATGGGCTAGCTGCTGTCCTGGTGTCAGGGCTGAGGCTGGACCTGATGATCTCAAAGGGCTATTCCAGCCTCAATAATTCTGTGTAACTCCATCTCAGGACTTGCTGCTGATTCTAGGTGCAAAACATCTTGTGTACAGCATTTGTAGAGGTGATGGGTTGGAGTTGCAGTCTCCTCACCCGGGGTTCTGTGCAGCTCCAGGTGTGTGCAACGTGAGCAAACCAGCCAGAAGCTGTGCTCTCTGGTCCATGGTTTGTTACAGGGGTAACTGCAGGGAGCAGGACACTTTCTCTGGACAGGGTCTGTCAGTTGCTGTGTCATCCAGTCACCCCAGTGCTGTGCAGAAGTGGTAGAGCAAAGGTGATGTTACACTGAGCTCTGCACTGCACAAGTCAGACTCAGGTTTACCTTGTGTATGTAAACTATCAATTTGCCCTCATTTACACGTGATTTTGTCTAATCTATTAATCAGTAAATGTCACTGTGTAAGCCAAGATCTTAAATGCTCTTATGTAATGTATGTAAATAATTATTCAGTGTACCTGTTCATGTAAATGTCAGTAGAAACCCACCATTAATGCTAGATTACACAATAAGTGCACTCATTAAGCAGGCAGAACATTGCTATGCAAATCAAATGCTTTCTTAAACTGTCATTAGGAGGCCTCCAGCACAAAATGCAGTTTGAGGAGTGACATTACCAGTCATTTATTTGAGTGATATGTTTAGGTGTGCATTTGTAAAAAAAATTAACAATCCTATTGATCCACTAGATCTACAAATACATGAATGTTTAGTATACATCTCAAATTTAGAAAAAGATAAAAAACTCTGAATAAAGCACCCCTCATCAGATACTTCAACACTGCTAAACCTGGATGCTTGGGTCCCCTCAGCTCCCTGTGGGTGGCATCACTCAGCATGGACAGAGGGTCCATGGAATGGTTCTGCTCAGGGGAGCTGCTCTCTGTTCTGCTCCCTGGAGCCCAGGGAGGGAGCTGGTCCCACTTACCCTTCCCTCCTGGGCACTCCTTGCACTGCCCAGCTTCCAAGGGGAAGGGGGTGGAGGGCACAGGACATGGCACCACACTGCTGCCAGTACTGCTGCAGTGCTCATAGGAGCCCAAGCAGGAGACAACTGCTGGACTCAAAGCTCACAGCCACCATCTAAAGTAACAACATTTAGAAGGGCTACCATTTAAAATCATTAATTGAGGTGAGTTACCACATTCAGTTTGTTTCCACCTTACAGACACGTTTCTTTATTCCTTAAATAAATCTACAGTTCACACTGGGGAAGGTCTATAAGCTGGAGACAGAGGAAGGCTTTTGGTGTGCAGAATACACACAGATATATTCCCCAGCTCATTAGTCTTCATCTGTATTGTTTTCAGTCTTGCAGGTTCAGCTGTTGGAGCAACATAGGGACTGCAGTAGGAGGGAATATTTGCTTTGGCTCTTGGTCTTACTCTGGCATTTGTGGTGCTACTTAATCCTCCCCTGCAGGTTTAAGGGGCTGATGGTTCCCACACACCTAAAGTCTTGCTCTAAAATAGCTCACAGTTGTGACAGCAGCTTCTGGGCTCTCAGCTCAGAGGGTTAGTATTGTTGCCAGAAATAGTAGTTATGCCTCTTCCTGATTAATGTCATTTCTTTGGCACGTGAATTTACCTTAACTAGCTGTTATTTGTTGGGGTTTTTTAATACTGTGAGCAATCCTGTAACTACAGCAGATTATTAATTGAGATGTGTTAAAACTGGGCCAAGAAAGCAGCAACAGCCTTGAGTCAGGCCTGAGATCAAAGCCATTGGCTTCATGGCTTCCCTGTAATCTCGTTAGAGAGAGCATAACAATGGGAAGAATAACAAGAGCTGTATCTTCTGGGGATGGAGTCATGTCACAGGAGTGAGAGAGTGTCGTGGGCAGAAGGTGCCCCACAGACTCCTTAGGACTGGCAGAGAATCAGAGTCCTCATGGCTTTGTGAATGCAGTCATCTCCTCCACCACTCTTTGGTGGAAAACAAGATAGAATCATTAATAATATATAATATTATTAATATATATATATATAATCATGATATAAAATTGACTCTCAGCCTCTCACACCACCCTCTCAGCCTCTCACACCACCACCACCACTGCTTTGCTCCTTGTAGCAGTCACATTTGTTCTTAGAAGTGCTGGTTAGAGAACGTGCTGTGCAGAGAGATGAGAAGCAGGCGAGTCTTCCCTAAGTAAGCAAAGCAAGAGCTGTGCTTGCTTCCCTCTGCTGATGCTCAGCTGCAGTCTGCAGGGCTGCCCTGGCCCTGGCCTTGCTTTCAGCAGCTGCTGCTGTTCACAGCAGCCTGCTCAGCTTGTGCTGGTGCCTGTGAGGCACTTCGGTGTGAATGCAAACTCTGTGTCTGCTCTGCTCTTCACACTTGGCTCCCAGAGCCTCTAATGATCTAAAACGCAGTTCTCTCTCCTGCCTGCTCCTCCCTTCATCTCGGCCAACAAAGAGAAAACACAGGGGGTGCTACGTGGGGAAAACTATGCTACAGATCCTCATTAGGTGCAGAGTTCAAGGCAGGCTTATTCAGTTTAATCCTGGGAAGAATATTGAGATGCAGAGGTTATTTTTCCAGACAAGGATTCAGCTGGGTATGCTGGATGTTGCCTAGTGGCTGGGCAAGCAAAAGGACCCCTCCTGATTTCTAGCCTTTTCAAAGGAGATGGTAGTCACATATTTCACCAGCCTGCCTGCACACCCCACTACTTTTTTTTTTTCCCCCCCTAAGTGGTTTATTCTCAGACTTTCCTAGTTATTAAGCAGGCTTTGGGCGTATTATAATTTTCTAAACTATGGAGATGATTGATTCAAAGTCAGTGGGGACCAGGACCTGCTCCTGAAGACACATAATAACTCCCACTGAAATCACTGCTTCAGTGTTCTGAAGATCTGAATGCAAGTGCCTGTCTCAGACGGGCATGTTTGAATATGCAGCTTCATACTAATACTTGCAAATCAGCTAAGAATTCACAAGAGCTTCCCTGTACTTTATGACAGCAGCCCTGCCTTCCTGACTGGCCTTAGTCCCACCCATTAGTTGATTTGCATGACATGCTGCTTGTGTGGAGAAAATCCGTATCCAGCTGTTTTTCTGCTAATAATATATATGTAATTCCATTTTAATTTCTAAAACATGCTGCCCACCAAGGGCAAAATTAGAATGTGTCTGAGCTGAAGATGTGCCAGTTTCCCAGTCTCTTATACCTCCTTCGGAGAAGAGAATAAAATCATCATCGTTTTAATTAATTTTTTTCCCTTTTCCTAAGATAATTAAGAAAGCTCAACTATGTGGAAAGATTGTGTACTCTGGAGAAAGCCTAGGTGGTAATGTAAACCACCAAGATCTTAGTGCAGCTTCTCCTCAGAGACTTTACAAGCCGAAAAAGTCAAAACTGTTGTAAAACTGAGTAAAATCTTGGCAGGCAGATGAAACCATGTCCTGTGGGTTTAGAAGAGATGTCTATTTTTAACAGATGGGTTTGTTTTCCTCAGTTTCAAGAGCACTTCTTCAGAGCAGCTTTAGGATGGCAGTCCTGCTCTATAAGCATTCTACAAATGGCCGTGGGGAGACTGTGGGAAGCTCATGATGTGGGGTGCAGAGTGGAGCCAGAGGCAGGGTGTTCCCCTTCACAAAGCCCTCCTGCAGCCATTTCCCAACAGCCATTTTCTGAGCACTGCAAGGGGCTGCCCAGAGAGGCTGTGCAGTCTCCTTCTCTAGAGACTTTCAAGATCCTCCTGGATCTGTTCCTGTGCAGCCTGCCCTGGGTGACCCTGCTCTGGCAGGGGGGTTGGAGTTGATCTCGGGAGGTCCCTTCCAAGCTGGTCTGGCTTGGTGAGGCAGGAATGACTCCTGGGTGTGACTGCTTGCTTTCTCTTCCAGCCTGGACTCTTTCCTGTACGGGCTGCACGCTCTGTTCAAAGGAGACTTTCGGATAGCAGCCAAGGACGAGTGGGTCTTTGCAGACATGGATCTGCTGCACAAGGTCGTTGCCCCAGCCATCAGAATGTCTCTGAAGCTGCACCAGGTAGGGTCTTCCTGGGGTTTGCAACCCTGACTATTGCACCTGTTTTCTCAGGGAAACCTTAAAAACTGCCCCAGGAAAACAGCATCACAGGGAAATGGAGTAACTGAGAGACTTCCTTAAGCAAAATGGAAACCTTGGCATTTATTTTGCAGTCAGGAATACTGATAAATATTTCTGCAGGAAATATTTATTTCCTGCAGCCCTCAGCCATGCGTTTGAAACCATTCCTATCGCAGAGCTTGACCCTACATTTGTCTTCAGAACTGAACTGTCATGTTTTACTTGTGGGAATACTATAAGGATGGTTTCTAGATTGAAAAGAAATACATTGATTAAACTAATTCCTTTGCTAATTTCTTTCACGAATGGCAATACACATGTGAGTTTTTCATATGTTCCAAGACAGAGCTGAGAGGAGAGTGGTTTGAATGATGAGTGCCACGGCTGTTTGTTTGATTAGGTCAGGCTGTTTCTGACCCCAATCTTTCTTCAGTTGTAAAAATCTGGCCCACCTCCCTTGAAGTTGTTCCAATTTCTTCAGGTCAGCCCCTGTATAGTTTGGAGTTGATTTTGTTCTTGCTCTAGCACATGATGATTCAGTGCCATATGCTTCTATCATGCATGATATTTATAATTGCTCTGAATGTAACTGAAGTGGAATGGCTGTGAATTAATATCTGAGAATCTGACACAGTAATTTTCTGAATGTTATCACTGGCTGTGGTGCTGCTGCGTGAAAGCTGAAATAGTAACACAATGTTGTGATATCTGCTGATGGATTCCCACTCTGTGCTTTTGTTGGTGGTTTTCATGAATAAAAATAAGGATTAGCACAAGAAGTGTGGAATGCCCCAGAGTGATTCCGATCTCCCTCTATCTTACCCAAAAAATCTTCTTCCTGTGCTTTCCCACCTTATGAAGAGAAAATGGATAAGCTCACAGCCTCTGAGTGTCTTTGCCCAGTGGAGACATGAGACCAGCAAAGGTGACAATCAAATTAAAACAATACCTTTCTACATTGCTGTTAAATTAATTGCTTTACCTCCACAAAGACATGCTGTATAAAACAACTGGTAACAGTTCCTCAAACCAGGATCTTGTTCACTGATAACAGTTACTGTGTTTTCACTAATACACCTGAGCCTTTCAATGCTTTTTTTCCTATACAACCAGGACCAGTTCACCTGCCCAGATGAGTATGAGGACCCAGCAGTCCTGTATGAAGCAATCCAGTCTTTTGAAGAGAAGGTGGTGATCTGCCACGAAGGGGACCCGGCCTGGCGCACTGCTGTGCTCTCCAACAGGGAGGAGCTGCTGACCCTGAGGCACGTAGTAGATGAAGGAGCAGATGAATATAAAGTTATTATGCTCCACAAAAGCTACTTGAGCTTCAAGGTTATCAAGGTACATACACCATCTTTCTAATATTGCAGTGATTCGGGGTAACTAGCATTACTTCTGAGTCCTCTGGGCAGAGGGAGAGGCTGCAGCGGAGATGGTAGTTACTGGAGTAGGGACTGGAGGCTAAATGAGCTCTCTTCAGCTGACTTCCACTCTGCACCCACATGTTTGTGTGTCTGAAATAGCATCCCAGGCTTTAGCAGAGTAGCTACTAACGTTCATAAACCTGTTGGTGCAGACACGAGGCGTTGGCACACGCGGCCGCCCCCTTTCTACCCGGTACCGTCGCTCTGCACCCGAAGCAGGGAACGTTTTCACACGACCCACGTGTCTCTAACCTGCCTGTAGGTGAACAAGGAATGTGTGAGAGGGCTGTGGGCCGGGCAGCAGCAGGAGCTGATCTTCTTACGCAACCGTAACCCGGAGCGCGGGAGCATCCAGAACAACAAGCAGGTGCTGCGCAACCTGATCAACTCGTCGTGCGACCAGCCGCTGGGCTACCCCATGTACGTCTCCCCCCTCACCACCTCCTACCTGGGCACCCACGGCCAGCTCAGGAACATCTGGGGGGGACCCGTCAGTCTGGACAGCATTAAGAAGTGGTTCAGATCCAAGTGGCTAAGGTGAGTGTGGAATCGTGGCCGTGCGGCTTCCCTGCCGTGGTCTGTTAGCAGGGATCCGCTCTCTGCTGTTGTCTAGGGGCAAAAAACTAACTGCAAGGAGCTCGGAGTGCAGCAAAGTCTCCCTACAGTTACAGCAGAAAGCAAAGTCATTAACTCATCCATCACTTCTAACTAAAGCTTTCTACGTGTTCAACAAGATTCATGGTTGAATCACTTGTCACTAGTGACATTCCTCTTGTTCCAGGGAGTTTTACTGTTTATCACTTGTAATTAAGGGTACCTTTTCTGTACCCCAGTGATGTCACCTCAGTCATGATGGTGTGTTGTGCTCCAAGGCTTTGGCAGGATAGATGATCATCCCCAAGTCATTTTTTATTGACCACTGTACTTATTATCCACCAAAACTGCCTGACTTGACTTTGTATCTGACACACTCCATCATTCACCCCTGCACAGACTCTTCACACAGCAATAGCTCACTCTTGTCTCATTCCTGCCACCTGCCCTGTCACCACTGTGGCTGAGGAGAGGCAGGGGCTGTGGAGACACTGTGGGAGCCAGCTTGCGTGCTCAGACCTGTGCTGAAATGCCAACATTAAATCCAGTGGCTTAATATGCTAATTCACACCGTGGAGCTCACTCCCACGGAGCTCCCTCCAACCAATTCCTCTTTGCTACTTACCAGAGGTTGGCCTTTAGAGACCCTTGGAACATTACAGAAGGAATTCTGTCATGCAGGGCTCCAAAGCCACTTAACACAGACAAGGAAAGATTGGGTTTGTAAGCCAACTGTATCACCATCCTTGTCATCTCATGACATGTCAGAAGACCTGCAGTGGTACAAAAGAGTATAATGACATGTTCTGAGAGCACCTAACGTTGGTGGTGCAAATGTTCAAGCATGATAAATGTCTGACCACACGTGTTCTTGCAAACAGAATGAGGAAGGACTGCCATGCAGCTCACCACGACAGAGGCAACGTCGACGAGGTGGACAGTGGAGGGGGGTCTTCATCTACCAACAATTCCACAGGGAATTCAAGCCAGAGCAGTAGCTCTCAGCCCACCAGAGATGGAACCCCTCAGTTGCAAGCTTCGTCTCAAGAGGCCCACCAGCATGCAGGTATTTGCACAATTTCCTTGCCTTTTTTCTGTAGTCTTCTCCTGAGGGGCCACGTAGGCAGGTGCTTCTGGGGCATGCTCAGGTCCAGTGGAAAGCTCATTTTAAAAAGAGCAAACTTTGTCTTTCCTAATGACTGAGAACATGCAGGAGATGGCTTCCTGGTATTCTTCCAGGTATTTGCTGGAAGAGTGTAAGACAAATGTTATTCACTAAAGGCTCCACTGCTGGACTCCTTGTGTGTCACTTCTGGTGCCACTAACAGTGCCTGAATGGGAAATGCAGGTGGAAGGAGTGCACATGAGTGATGCAGGGAGCCTGTGTCACAGTGAACCCATGTTTGTTGTTGGTTGGGCAGAGCAGAAGTATGCAAAAATCTCCATTCTTTTGGAAGGACCACAACAATGTATTTGAGGAATTGGTTTGGCTGTTCATTGGCACATGTGGAGATAAAACAAACAGGAAATAACTTTATATGTCTATACAGCAGTTACCAGGAGAAAATGAAATGTTGCCAGTCATTCTGTCTACTAACAGCTGAGCCTGCTCATATGAAGTTATGGATTCAAAAGTACTTCAGAGACAGAACTAAAAGTCTTCACATTGGAAATATATGTTAAGCTTGGCAGTGGGTCTCTGTGAGACCTATCACTGTGGGATCCAAACTTGTCATATACATTCAGTTAACTTAGTCTTTTAACAAGTTGTGGTATTAGTGTAGAAATTAAAGCAGAGAACTAGAGGAGTTATGACACTTGTTTGTTTCCCATTAAATCATTTTGACCTATCATTAAAGATAATGGACAAGACTGGAGAAAATCTTGCCCTGAATATAAATCATGTTGTAAGAATAAAGTAACTGCTGCTTTTAATTGAGTCTAGTGTGAGAGGAATCCCCCTGTGCATACTCATAACTTGACAACTGCAGTAATCAGAATGGGAAACTTAATTGTAAAATAATGATCCTGAGCATGCCATACAAGAAGGAAAGTTAATTGTGAGTTATTTAAAGGAATATATTGGGTGCCCAGAAAGCCACAATTAAGGCAGAAGGTCACACTTAGTTAAGAAAAGCAACCTGGCTTTGAGGTAAAATGAAGAAATGCACAACAAATGCCAGGAAGTGGAAACCAGCAAATGCAAATCAGCATTCAGTCCTGAGAGACCACTGATGAGAGAATGAAGCATGGAGAAGTTTCTGGCTAACGCCATTAGGGACTATAAGATGAAAGTGGGTTTGTGGATGCTTGTTTTTAGAATATTAGAAGCAAGAGAAATCCTGACAGTGGTCTTGATCCAAAGTCAGAGGTGCCAGTAATGTAGGAACAAGAAATCTGGTTTGTTTGGAGAAAAATGCAGATATTCTGTGTCTGTGATCTGATCATGAAGTAGTTCCTTCCATCCTAACAGCTACAAAGAGCATAAAAGAGTGGCTGCCAAAGCTATATGCTTAATGCAGCAAATCCACATGAGACTCATTCAGGAAGTTTTTTAAAGAGAGCTGGTTAAACACCAAGCTCTGTTTGATCTTCACTAAGGATCAGGACAATACCACAACACGGGGAAAGAACTTAGGCTGTGCCTGCTGTTGGAAAAGCAGAGTGAAGAGGGTGACATGGACAGTGCTTGACTGGCACACCTGGCTTTGGTCCAGGACACTGTTGGCCTACCACACACAGCCCTGGTGCCATAATTTAAGAAGGATTTCAAGGCAGAGCCAAAAATATTACTGAAGGTCTGGGAAATAGATCCTCTAGTGAAAGATTAAGAGCTTTCCAACAGTTTCTATTGTGAAAGATGCTTTGATAATGTTCTGTAAGTACTTATCTGGGCAACAGAGGTGACCCAAGACAGTTGATTTGGGCAGACTTGGATGTAAGAAAGCTGAACAACTTCAGATTTGAAATCAGGTGTACGTTTTTACTAGTGAGGGAAACAAATGACTGAGGGATAAGACAGATTCTCCATGCCTGGAGATACTGGATGCAGTTCTTAAAATGAATCACTCTATTAGTTATAGCATACAGGAATTAGTTTGAGGAAGTTCTTTGGTCCATGCTCCATAGCACAACAAACCAGATGATCACATCAATCCCATCTCCACTCACAGTCTGTGAATCCAGTGCATTTAACGTTTGCCTGTTTCATTTTGCAGCCTGGTGCCACAGAGTCTGCACAAGGCAATGCAAGCCCTACACAGAAAGTGCAACCAAACTCAGGAGCACTGGAAACGTGTGGGGTTCTCCCCCAAAGTGCCCTTATTTCCTGATGCATTCATAGAGCAGCCTTTGTTTGCTGAGTGTGCAAGGACAGAGCTGTTTCTGTGCAGCTGCGGGTGGTCTCTGTCCAATGGGATGAACACAGAGCACTTCTGGACAGGGGTCAGCTTGGCAGTTTAAATCACAAACAGATGTTTGGCCATCCCAGCCCTGCACAAACTAACACACCACAGCCCCTCTGTTCTTCATTCCAGGCCTTTTTATTTAGAAAGGGTAACATATTAAAATAACCATCAGATGTAGAAACCAAAGCACTTAAACAAAATCCCAGAGCCTGAAGAACCTGAATCCCAGCGGGGGCCAGATGTGCACACAGCTGCCCTGACCCCTCCCTGCTCCTTGCATCTGGAGCACGGAGGGCACTGGCAACGTGGCACACAGAAGCCTTGTGCAGCTGTGCCCCTGCTCTCCAGCAGGGATCTTTGGGGTTGTATCACAGAGCATGCTGCTTCGTGTACCATCTCAGGGAAAGGATTCCTTTTTCTTTTCTTGCTTGGAGTGTAGAACTGAAGCTGCATTGTAAATGGGGTGTGAGCATGTCTGGTGCTTGCCAAACCAGCTAGGTTTCAGTCCAGCTAAAGAGCTCCAGTTAGGATGTGGCCCAGCTCTGCCATCTGGTTCTGTGCCAAGTTGCCTCAATTCTCTTTGCTTCAGCCTCTGAAAAATGGGGCTAACAACAGCAGCCTCTGGAAATCACATCTGTGGAGGTAAATCAGCCTGTTTCAGCTATAGAATGTCAATAGATATCAAATCCTTCGTTCCTGAGTAATCCATCAGACAGTCCTGTTTCTAGAAGATAGTGTGAGATGTGTATTCCTTTATGTCCACAAAATTCCAGTACCTGGAGAAGTTTCATTGTTTCCCTCCCCTCCATGGTTCAGCTAGTGGGGAAAAAAAAAAAACAAAAACAAAACCAAAGCAAAAATAAATCTACTAACAGTCTGGAAATACCTTCCAGCAAAACCTGCTTCTGTGTTGATGGCTCTCAACAGATTTTCTGGCATCATCTGCCTACCCCACAGCTATAGCTGGGAAACTAAAATGCCAGCTTGTGTTAATGCCTGGAGTTTCCTGGAAAGCAAAGAAGCCAAGCAGTCACTCCTGTATTTGCTGTGTAAGCCCAAGTTAGAGCCTGTCTGCAGGGAGAAGAAATTCTTCTGGGGCCTGTGGTACATGCCAGCCAGCTGCATGATGCTTGCAGAGTGTCTGGGTGCAAGCAGGTATCTGCTGGGTTCACTGGCCAGTCAGTTAGTTATTTTTCACTCTCTGCCTATTTAAATATGCAAGCATAAGAAACCCAGCAATTGTCTGAGTGACATAGGGCGTTGATATAAATGTTAGAAATGGGGGTGTGTAGGTAGCAGGCAGGTCAGAACAGTCTAACTCAGTTTCCAACAGTGCCTGCATCCAGACACCACAGAGTGTGGCAGGAATCTCACCTGGGGCTGCTCAGACCTCCAGTAGACCACCCAAACTAGAGGCATTCACATCTTTTCAGTCTGTGGATATCACTCTTGGAACTCAAGATACAGTTTTAGTCTTTAAAACTGTCCTGTGGCTTGAGTGCTGTAGTTTCCACTTGGTTGAATTCTCAGATTTTCATTCCCCATATGCTGGAATAATTCTTTTTAACGTGCCTTTGTTTTAACACAGATTTGGGGGTTTCTTTTTGCATTTAGTTAAACCAAGCCATTCAGGGCAGATATTTAACATCTCCTGCTTCAGGTGGTTGTCAAAGGGCAGTGGAGTTACAGCACCACTGGGCAGGTTAAAATGCACAAGGCAGAGGAGCTGTGAGCCTGTGATTAGAGTACTTTCCTTGGGATGTCTTCTCATTTTCCTCTCTTTTGACTCGGGGCTGGAAGTATCTGATCAGAAGCCAGAACCTTTGCAGTCAGAAACACAGAATGAGTTGATAGGTTTAGCAATCTGTTATTTCTGTTATTCTTGGTATTCTGATGCTGATAAAACCAGTAATATGCCAGTAGCAATATGTACACACGGGGCACTGTCAGTAGCGTGGAGTTCATCAGGGTGCTGCTTATTTAAATGTCTTAACCTTTCTTTTAAAGGCAGGAGAAAGTCCAGGAGTCAGTCCATGCAGGCACCCGGTGCTTTAAACCCCAGGCCCCCTGCTGCCAGCCACCCTGGGGCCGCCGCTGCCAGCCGCCAGCCTTTCATGCACACCTCCACCTCGGCCCACGCCATTGCACAGAGGCTTTCCAGCAGCCAGCTGTCCCTCCACGACTCGGCAGCCTCCGTGTTCTCCCAGTCCCCCGCCGGCCCTGCTGGCGGCCAGCTGCCGGTGCAGGACAGAGCTGCAGCCATGCTCAGGTCCAGCCTGGCCTCCTCCACCAGCTCCACGCTCAGCCTGCTGTTCGGCAAGAGGAGCTTTTCCAGCGCCTTGGTGATTTCTGGGCTGTCTGCTGCAGACGGGGGGAACACCAGTGACACCCTGTCATCCAGCAGCATGAACATTGCCGTGGGGCCATCTGCTAGAGCAGCAAGCCAGGCCACTCGGGTAAGGCTGAAGGAAAGCAGCAGCACTGGGATCGGTGTGAGCTGTCAGGTTCTTGAACTGTCCTCACCACCCCATGGTTCCTCCCTTCTCACTGGGCAGAAAGTAACTCTTCCAAAACAACATCGGGATTCTGTGGTTTGTTTTGGGTTTTGCTGCATCACAGTGAAAATGAGGCTGTTTAAGATTAGTGTGTATATGAAAGTGATGTATTTGCAGGTAACTGACAGGTTGGCTTTTAAGAGCACAACTGAAATTGCACACCAGGGCAGAGTCCTTCCAGTCACTCAGACCAGGGACTTCAGTGTCCATTTTCTGCAGCCCAGGTGATGAGTACCATCAGGAGCACAGACTAAATAGCTCCTTCCTTGCTTGCTTATGCAGGACTTCATTATTTACACAAAGAGGAATGGTTCCCACTGAACAGTGCACCTCTTCTATCCCTTTCTCTGATCAGAAATTCAATCCAGGCCCTGCAAACCCTGTTGCTGAAAGGGTTAGTCAAAGGAGGTCTGTAGGAAGGATTTCCCAAAGGGATCCTGCATACCTTGTGATTCAGCATTTTCTAACAGCACGCACAAAGAACTTCCAGCCCTCTTCCCAGCAGCTCTCAGCTCTGTTCCCACCATCCCTGGGAAATGCAATGCACGTAGTAGTGTTACTGTTTTATTTCACTGTGGTTGCCATCGGTTGCTTTCCTGAATTTAGCCATTTTCACCTCAGCACTGCAGAGCAGGAATGTGGGAAGATGGAACAGAGATAAAGGGTGACTGCACCTAGAGGTTGAGTGACAACATAATTAAGAGAGAATTTCACATTTGGCCTATCCCAATGGAAACCAATCGGGCAACAGGGGAAGACTGGATGTGGAAAGTCCAAACCACTTTTCTGCTGCTATCATTCTGAACCGTGTGTAACTTCCCTCATTTTCAAAGAATTCTCCAAACCTCAAGTGAAAAAAGCTCCTTAGCCTGTGTGTATTTTGCTTTCAACCCAGAAATACCACACATGGTATAGTTCCCTGGAGATCTGCCAGGAGCTTGAAGCTGACAGAACATTACTCATCTGGGTCCAATCCTGCTTTACTACTCTAATCAGCATTCATAATATTTCTATATGTGCAGCTGAACATATCAGATGACAAGGCATAATTCCAGCTCTTTAGTTTATAGCCTAATTTGCAAGAGCTCAGCCAGCCTGCAATGCTGAGTACTAAGGGTAGAATTTACCTTGCCTAACTTTAAGCCATGTGAAGTTTGGGCATGAAGCCTCAGTAGAGAGCTGGTGTGGCCACTGTATGCAGGGGAGAGGACCATCCACTTCATCCTTACAGCTGACAGGATGAAATCTGCCCCTGAGACCCTCCTCTCTGCACACCAGGGGCAGCCTGGATGATGCACTAGCACCATGTGGTTACATTTAGATGAGGTGAATCCTGGCCCAGAGACCAGCACTGGAAGTGGTAAAGGAGGAAGTGTTTTATTTCAATGTTAGCACAGTTCTGGAAAGCTTTTATACTAAGACTCCTTTGCAATGGGGTGACACTGCAGATAACATTTTCAGTCTGATAACTGCATTCCAGTTTTGATTAAAAACGGTTTATTTGCAATGGATTTAAAGTCTGATATATAAGGCAAACCCCAGAGCAACCTAATTTAGCTTCTTAGAAGTCAACCCTGCTTGGAACAGTGGTTTGGACTGGATGACCTCCAAAAGTGCTTTCCAATCCAAATTATTTTAGAGCTCTCTCTCCATGTGCATCTGTGGTACTAAACCTCTAGCTCCTGATCTGCTTTGCTTTCGGATGTGTGTGTTACAGAAAGTGTGACAACTACCTCTTCAGAAGTCCCTTGTGAATAATGCATGTGAAGAATCCCATGCAGTTTCACATTCCTCAACTTTTATTCACCTGTCTCCTCAAAAAATAGCTGCAATTACTCGGAAACTTCCTAACCTAGTTGACTTTTCCCTTTGTTCTTTCCAGCAAGTCCCCGAGGCCAGCGAAGCGGCCGATGCTGCGGAGCCCAGGCGGCGGCGGGAGGCAGGGCCGGCCCAGGCCCTGCTGGTGGCTCAGAGCCTGGAGTGCAGAAGGGCCAGCCAAGAAGATATGGCCCTGGAAGACACTGCCTCTCAGCAAAGCCTGTCTGAGGAGCAGTAAGGTGCATTCCTAGCACAAGGACCATGTGCTTCTTGGAATTAAATAATGACAGAGTTAGGTCAGGGAGCTGTACATGGGTTTAGTTCCTTTCAAATGTAAGAAGCAACCTCCAAATATTTATTTTTCTAACTTCTACGTGAGAATACTACAGGGCAGATGTTCTTCAGCTAAAGGCCTTGGCATGGGTAGGGTTGGATGGAAGATGTCCTCAAAAACACACAGTGCCACTTCATCTCAGGTTCTTGTAAATCCTAGAGCAATGAATACAATCTGTTCAATGTTCCTTCCCTGGAGCAGTTGGAATCACTAATGAACACAGTGGGAAATATTAACACAAGTCAGTGAAAAGCACACAAGACATCTCTTTCCTGCCATAACTAAACAGCTGCTTGCATGCAAAGTAACTGGCATTTGATAGGTAACATATAGCAAAATGCAACTCGGAAGAGAAGCAGTGAGTGTGTAAAAGGACAGTACCACATGCATTGTAACATTAGAGCTGAATCTGATTCTTTTTTTTCCAGCAGCAAATATCTTCATTTTCCTATAACATTATGCAGGTGGTAATTCTGAATAGCAACACAGCATCACAGACTGATGCACTGCATGCAGCCATGCTGAAATCTTGTGTGAACGAGCCATGCCACACAGCACAACAAAAGCCAAGTGTGAGACAAGAAAGTACCCAGTGCATGGAAAGCCTTCAAAGCCTATGGTGCTCCTTATTGGCAAAGAAAGCAGCTTTGCATAAACAGCGTGTTTAGGTGTTACCTTGTGCTCCTGTTGGGTCTGCAGCAGTGTTTCTCAAATTCCAGGCAACACCCCCTTGGGAGTTGTGAAAGGGCCCAGGGGAAACCTCCTCTAGGACAGGAAAGTGCCAAGCAGACTGCAGTCAGTGGCTGGGAGGGTTGGCATGTGGAAGGGAACAGCTAAATGCCTTCAATTGCTGGACACAGCTCGGTGTCCATGAACACTTGTAGCCAGTAATTACAGAGGGTGCTGATTTCCCTCCCCCAGAGGGGCTGAGCTGTGCCAAGTGAGCAGCTTCCTCCATGGGGCAAAGGGGAGGCCAGGCTCTCAGTTTGAGAAGCACTGACTGACAGGAATGCATGACTACTTTGCAAGCCAACAGCCTACATCAAATCCTTCCTCTGCTGTAGCATCTGAACACACAGACGCCTTCTCCTTTGTTTTTCTTTTTAATTAAAAAAAAAAAAAAAGCAGCTATCAGTGTCTTGCTGTTCCTCTTTACTGTAAGTACCATGGATTGGTTTTAATTCTCACCATGCTGATGTGCAAGCCGGGCTGTCTCGTCCCAGTTAACGAGGAAGACTGAGGGAGGTGCTGCAGCTCAGTCTCGTTGCTGTTGGCAGTGCATCCTTGCATTTTGAGCTTCCTACTGTGCCACGCTGAACACCGTAAGTAGTAAAACTGAATAACACCTAGTGAAAATAAAATGATCCAAGTATGGTTTGTGTGGCAGCAGTTTTTTCTGGCTTTTTATTATTCTGAATTGTTTCCACTTGCTTTCTGCCTTACGAAGCTGAGAAATCTGTTGTTTTTCTTTCATTTCAGACCTTGCTGATCCAATTATTTATGAAGCTCAGCACAACCTTGGCAAAAGCAGAGCATTCACATACAGCCCCCTGAGACACGGAGTCATCAGTGTAGTTCAGGCCATGCTAATGTATCTTCCAGCATCCAGCAGTGATGGGGAAGAAGCAGCTGAATTCAGCTGCTCCCTTCTGACCACCTCCCACAGATCATCTCTCTCCTCCCACCACCCTGCTCATGAAGTGCTTCATGACAAGCAAAGAACAGCAGTTACATAGGTAGGTGTTGGGCTCTGGCTAACAGCTACCAGCCCCCTGTCTGCCCTGGGGACTGCTCCTGGCAGACTATTAAGATAAACCAGCACTGATTTGTCTTCCTAAACCCTGCCTTGTGTGGAGGCAGAGCAGGCAGGCAGCTATGGAAGGTACTAAAAACATTCCCATATTTAGGCCTCACTTAGACCTCTAGTTTTCACAGCTTTTTAAGTTTGAATTCATTTCCATCAAAAATAAGTAACTCCAGTAATCTCAATCAATGTAAATGATTCTATATACCCAACTCAAGCATACTAACCCAGATTAGGAAGCAGTTGCACAAACCCTTCCTGGTCTTGCAAGCTGGTGCATCTCTTAGCATGGACCAAGGCCCAGCAACACCACCTGCCCAGCAGCACATCTGCTGTGGCTACCATCTCCATGGCCTCTGCTACTGCCCCTGAGATCATGCAGCTGCCTCCCATTCCTGACTTAGTCCAAGTCACTTTTAACCAGTGGCCTGAAGGTCTGGTTAAAAGACTTTTAGAAACCTTTTCCCAAAGTCAGGCAGAGGCTGCTGAGCTGCTCCCATCCAGCAGGCAGACTGGCTGCTCCCCACCACAGCAAGCAAGGAGGGAACAGTGATGGGCACAGTGTTCATTCCTGGTCATCCCAACATACAAATGCCAGAGGTCCTGCAGTTCCCTCCATTTTGAAGTGTTATACAAATTTCTCCATGAGGAACTGGAGTTCTCACTGAAAAGACTCACCCCATTCCCACAGAAAATCCTGGAGCTCAGTGTATTTAAGACAAATGTGAACAAAAGGGACTTAGAGTGTGAGTCTTCTTCCCTCAGCCAGATGGCCAGGTACTCTTGCTCTCCAGTAACATTCAGAAACTATTAACTTCTTAGGAGTCTCTGCAATGTCATTCACAGCTTATTAGAATAAGGCAAGAAATGTCATCTGCGTTTGGCTCCAACCCTCCAACCCAACCCTCTGGCTGGGGAATTGAAGCTAAAGATTAGTTGAATTTTGTGCAGCTCATTTTAGAAGATGAGAATTACCAGTGAATTTCTCCAGCACGTAATAATCATCTTCTCATCAATGTGTATTTTTTAACTCCCCAATTATTGCCATATTTAGATTAGTCCCTGGACTGGGAGCTGGTATTTAATTACAATGTCTCACTAGTGCACATACCTCCTTAAAGCTGCTCCACAGGCATGTTCCTTATCATTAACTCTGCAGCAGGTCCAGTGTTCAGGATTCCCCTCTGTCACTCAGCCCTGTTTTAGCAGGCAGGAGCTGTGCAGTGCAGCAGCAGTAATGCAGGCCCTGCTCCCTCCATGCTGTGTGCAATTTCATGTTGGAATTACAAGCCTCCTTGCCAAAAACATCCTTGATTCTCGGCCTTGGAGAGAGTAATTGGTACCTCAGATTCTTCCCCTTTTTGCACCAATTAAAACCTGCAGGTGCACTAATGCTGTCACCTGGAATCTTGCTGGGACATCAGAGGTTATTTTCACCAAATGTGTGCTATTAGTAAAATCAGCCCATCGGGGGAATTGTCAATGCTCTACTTGTTGGTCCAGGGCTCAGGGCCTTCCAAATATTTTACTAGTGCAATAGGAGCAGACAAAAAAAATCTTTACCTCTAAAGTAAACTCAGGGTGTTGTAAAAACACAGTTCAGTTGGAAATAGCATCTCTCTCTCAATGTATATTTGAAACAGTCAAATAATTTCTTCAGGGCTGTCTCTGGCTTAAAGGCCAGACAGGACTGTTAAGGTCATCTAGGGTGTCCTGCTGACACAGACCACAAAAAAACCAACATCTATTTCTCTTGAAAAGCACTCTAGCTCAGAGAGAAAAATAGGCTTAAAAAATCCACCAACAACCAGAAATTAAAGATTCTCATCAATCTTGAGATACATAGCAGGGAGCAAGAGCCTCTGATAGCAGTAGCAAAAATAACCTTTGATTTAAAAGGGCTGACTCCCAGATTCATTGAAGGAAAAATCCACCTCCATTGTGTTTTTCCAGTGACTTACTGGCCTCTCTACAAAAAGTCTTCCTTGCAGCATAGGACAATGGCTTAAAAGTGCTATAAGCAGACTAGGCAAAAAATCCCCAAATCAGATTAAGTTCTATCTCTCCAGTCTATGAACTGATGGGACTACAGCAGGCATCATGGCATTACATGCAGGACAATATATATACTTTTATTTGGAGGAACAGCCACCACTGCAAGTGATGACCTCCCAAGAACACTCCCAACACTGAAGTTCAGAGCTGTTTCTGTTCAATCTAGATAACACATAGCCCTGAAAAAGTGCACTTTGGTCACAGCTCCTTCACCTCTCACAAGCTGTTCTGAGTGAGATGCCTGAAGGAATTAAGGACCTAGAGATACCTTCAGGGCACAGCCTTGTTTTGCAGAAAGAAGCCAAGAGTTGTACCTTCTCAAAGGAGTAGGGCCCTGAGAAGAATTCTCTTTTTCCCCAGATGTGCAGAGGATGATAGTAGAGTCCAAGCAGATTTGACCATTAAGCATGCACAGAACTGAATAAGAAAAAACCCACAACACAGCCAAGGAAAAAGTATCAAGGAATGCAACAGGTGAGAAAACTCATGTAGACACATGCACATAAAGAGCTGATCCTGACTTCATACACTTGGTATGAAAACCACAAGTCAAGATCTGACTGAACTTCATTGCCTTGAAGATTTATACGTGTAATTTTTTTAAGGGGGTGCAAGGCAGGATTGCCATCAGAAACTAGAAAACAAACCCAAAAATGCAGCCCTCTTATCATATACTGTCTGGACCACTTAAGGAAGGAAGAGTGGGTTGTTTGTCCTCCTGAAGTGCAATTCTGTCATTCTCACTTTGGACAACAGGAAATATTCCTGACATTCTGATAACCCTTCTTCTACTGCAGCTGGAGAGAGGGTCCAGTGGAGCCTCTGGGGGCTAGAGCAGGAAGGAGACTCTAAAGCAACCACAAAATGTTGTAATGTTTTGTGAAAATAAGAGCTTTAGTGTTTACAGGCAAGAAAAGGTCTTCATTTTCTGCAGGATTCTACAGCTGCCAAGATGTCTTGCAAGATGCTGTTTCTGTTTTCCTTACTAACCTGGAGAAAGAGAAATTAAAAGTGCTGTAATTTGAGGAATAATCTTTATATCAGCACTTAATTCAAAACCAAACTAAGCAGAAATTCAAATGCATTTCTTTCTCAGTGGAGGAATGCTGAGTGTCAAACACCTGCTACCTTCTGCTACTGCCAACACAATAAGCTCAACCCACAAACCTGCATATGTAATTGAATATGCAGTGATCTTTTTGATTTAATTACTCGTGGTATTTTGTGGTATTATTCAGGGCTTGAATAGCCCACAAGGATAACTCAAAGAAGCAGCATGTGTTTTTGTCATCACGAGAAACCCTCTTCAATTACCAAGCACAATTTTCCTACTATAAAGTGAAGTTCTTATGCTTTCAGTACTTGAAAGGGTTTTATTTATTAGGATAACAGACCTAGTAAAAAATAAAAAAAAAAATCAATGAAAAAAAAATTAAAAGAGGCTTAGCAGTGCAACTGTATTCTGAGGAATATCTGCCTGGAAATGTCACTGGGTTTATTATCATTCCAAGCCTATTAGGAGACAAACAGAAAGCCCCACTAGAGCAAAGACAGCAAAGATTGGCACTGCCTTCAGTCAGGCCACGGAGACTCCAAGGTCAACAAGCACAGAGCCTGGCTCACTCAAACCCTGCACCTCACAGCAAGTCTCCTGCACCCTGCCTTTCAAAGGGCTTTCTGAACATTGCACAGCTCTTCCCACTGCCTCACAGCCAACAAAAACAAAACTGCACTTTACCTACCCCTTTTCCATGCCTACATGCCAGAAGCCCAGTGAGAGCAGCAAGTGCCAAGTGCTGGGACAGTTCTCAAGTGCTTCACAAGGGCTGCTGGATGGATAGAAGCCTCCTCCAGAGCTGGAGACACTGCAGGCAGCTTTCCCAGAGAACAAACCTCCCTGCATCAGCACTGAATGTAGAAGCAGATGGGTAGGTTGTTTAGACAGGGAGTTGAAAATAACTGTAAATGCTGCTTACACTAAAGATGTAGGCAATCTGGAGGAAGCTATCACCTGGACTCCAAGCAGGAAGCAGCAGAGGACAAAAGCTTTCTCCTCCCCTAGCTGCTGAAGGGAAACCCTCCTTGCACAGCCTGTTCAAATGGAACCTTTGCTGCTTCTGATCCATTTAACTATTTATTTTCAGTTTTAAAAGGTATATACAACCAAATGTCACTAATGGGCTCCATGGAAGCAAAATGAAGAGATGGGAAATGGTAGAAGATGAGTGTGTGGCAGCTGCTAAGGATAATCTGATCCTGCTTAGGACACCACGTCTGCAAAACCACAGGAAAGATGCAAGAAAAAAGCATCTCTAGTTTCACTGGAAAGTTGAATTCTCAGCAAAATGCAACTGGGCAACAAGGGAAAGAAATGTGTTAAATATCAGAGCTCCTATCATCGAATGCTCTAAATGTAAAAATAAACACTTGGGACCAAGCCCTCCACTCTTTGAAGGCATATGGCCACATTTACACCAACTGAATGTATTTTCAAGACAGAAGTGACTGTAAAAGCCCCTCGAATTAGTGTCAGGTGTCAGCACTGTCCCTGGGACACCAAGACACAGAGCAGAAAACTGATGAAGTATTTGAATGAAGCCTAACCCCATATTAAGTGACAAAGCAGGCAGAACCATTTTGGAAGGCAGCCACCTACTTCTGCACACTTCCAGGCACCATAAAAATTAGGAAAACATTTTTTCCTAATTTTTACTGACCACGAGCAATTTGGGCACTCCTCTTTCCCCCGTGCTCCAGCCCTTGAAGAACACTGCTGGTGATCCAGGATTTACTTCAGCTAGTAACACCTCTGGCTCCCCACGGGCTGCTTCTGCTCATGTTTTCCCTAGCTGGGAAAGAGCATGCAGTGCCACTGCAGCAAGTGAGACAGATGCTCTCCTGCACCAGGCTCCAGCACAGCAGGTCTCTGCCACCTGGGAACTCTGCAGTCTGTCACAATTTCACACCCGTGCTTCTGGCTCCAGGATTCACCAGGGAAGTGTTTAAACAGAGAACCTGCACACCCTGGGCTCTGCAACATAAACACGATGCCTCTTTTCTTTCAGTTTCTCTAGCCAGGAAAGCTTTGCTCCACTGTAACTTACAGGAAGACTTTTCCTGGCTGTGATCAGTACTTAAGAGAGAGATCTGTGCACAGACTGGTAGAGCCAAGGAGCCTGGGCTGAGTGGCACATGACCTCAGAGCATCACCTGATAGAGAGACTGCAGAAGCCTCCAAAGCTTTCCTGCAAAGCCAGTGCTGTCTGCTGGCACTCCAGTGCCTCACCTCAGAGGGCCAGAAGCACCTCCTGCCTGGCTGTGCCCTCAGCCTCAGCACCAAGTGACAGTCAGTCAGCAACCTGGAACAGAAGGCTCCCTAAGGGCATTGAGTATTACTCACATGGAACACTTGGACATCTTTCCTACTTCTTATCTCTTCAACAAGAGGCAGTGGCTTTCCCTTTGGTACTGGGATAGTTCCAACCACCAGGGTGCCCGGGCCAGCCAGTGTTTGATGAACTGCCTGAATAAAAGCCTGGCTGAAGAGTTCCATTTTACCAATCTCATCTAGCACACAGACCTTCTTCTCTGCACCACTGCCATGGTTCACCTGTGGAAAAGTGCATCAAGAGACTCCAAATTTAGGACAAGCAATAGAAATCATGTCTATGCTATTGTAATTAATTCTTCCAAAAGAAATCAATTTGACTTGAATAGCAGGAAAAGTAGAAGAGTCAAAGTTGCTGCTGGTAACTGACAACTGGATTCCATAAATAAATGCTTCTACTGGAAGAAGATGAGAATCAGAGCAAGGGGGGGAAAAAGGCAGTAAATAAGAGAAGCAGTAGCAAAAGTCTTCATCTAGAAGGGCCTTTCAATAACACTGATTATCACAGAACACCCATTTTTCAGCAGCTTTCATAGAATACTCACATTTCTCAGCACAGGTAGAACCAACTGCTCAAATGAAACAAGGTCTACCACATACTGTCCCACACGATGTTCGTGTCTTGAAGAGTCAGAACTGAATTGGAAAAAGAAATACACAATTCCTTCTAAGTAGTGTGTGTAGTGAGAGTACACTGCAGTCTTCTCAAGGGGATTTAGAAGTTATCCTAGAAAGTCAAATCCCCTTAAATCTTCCAAGAAAAGGAAAGAAACTATGTAGATTATGCATTAAGTCATACTACAGATAGAATACTTCCAGAAAATAAATATACCAAAAGCTCCCTTCACAATGGTGTAAGCTCATATTTCAGCAGTGTGTAGGACAATGGGATTTAAAAGACAGAAAGTATATTTACACTGACATCAGAATACATGTCTGGAGTTTAGATCTTTGCATTTGGAAATGTGACACTGCAGACAGCATCACAGCAGCAGCCCAAAGCTCAGCATGGGCTGCAAAACCCTAAAACAATCTTGTGACAATATTCAGTCTGTGTGCTGCAGCACACTAGGTGACTCTCCTTTATTAGCAGCAGGCAAATTATTTAGTGAAACCAAGAGTGTCTGAACGAGGTGCTAATGTCACACCTGTACACAGGCTACATTTTGCACAGAGTGCAAAAAATTAAGTCTAGCAAATCAGGAGAGACTGTGAGTCCCTCTGTGCTTCACAGGCTTCTCAGTGGGGCTCTGAAACCCTCTTACAGATTCACACGTGGGCTTTGTGGGCCAGTCAGTGGCTCTTTAAAACAACACCATGTGTGATTTCCATTTAATTCCCACCTCTGACTCCATAAGTTAGCTGGTCAAAAGAGAAAACTCTTCCTCCCTGCAATAATCTGCTTTCTGTGTTCCAAAGAGGCTTGGCCTTGCAATGAAAGGCTCAGCACTGCTTCCCCTCCTAGAGTAAAACAGACACTAAGAAAGACCACCCTTCCCAGAGCTGCACTATGCAATGGAGACAGTCACACACACCTCACAGGTACCAGGACATGAGAACTGGAAGTGGTGTGTGCAGGGAATCATGTTCTGGGGGAGCAGTTCAGGCTGAAGCAGGAGCAGAAACAGTAAGCCACTTAAAATTAAAATCTCAGTACCTGACTCTGGATAAAGGTCCTCGTTTTCCAGATAAAGTGACAACATCAAATCCAGTTCTCCTGCCACCTTCTCTAACTTCCTCAGTGTAAAATCCATCAATGGCAGTGCCTGAGGACTTCAGAGCTTGAGCAACTTTCTGGATCAAAGTAGTCTTCCCAACTCCTAAAAATAAGGAAGAAACAAAAGCACAGAGGATTAATCTTCTACACTGAAAGCTCATCTTTAAACACCACAGTAATGACACAGTTCAGCAGGAGCACTGATTACTTGCAAATGATTGTGGGTTTTTTTCAGTGGTGGAAAAGGAAATGTTAAAATTCATTCTGCAGTGACACTGATGTTTTACTAGCCTTTCAGAAATACATCTGCAGTGAAGTCACAACAGAATGGTACAAACATCCCAGGCTACCAACAGACCTGTGAGTTCACACAGGGCATGGGCAGGCCACAGAGCTTGGCCCAAGGCAGACAGACAGACAAGAGCCACACTGCCACACCACTGACACCCCAGCTAGCTAGGGGACTGACAGATTCATCTCCCCTTCTACCACTGCTGTTCACTCCTTCTAACAGAGCCCAGCTATCCCCCTTTGAATCACAAGGACAAAGCTGACTGCTTTTACCAGCAGCCTGACTGGCACAAAGTGGACAAAAAGGACAGACTGCCCAGAGAAGCAATGCAGTCTTCACACCCTTTGAGGTTTTTAAAGTTCAACTGATTAGATAAAGCCTTGGATAACCTGGCCTAGCCTCATAGCTGACCCTCCTTTACACCTCCTGAAATCCCTTCTCACACGAATTATCCTGTGGCTTTATAATCCACTCTCTTAGCTTCAGACAGATCCTTAAAACCCTCACCACCAGATGTCTCCTAGCACAGCCCGATGTCCCCTCTACTAGTGTGAATGTCAGCCACGTCTCAGACATCTGCTCCCATCCCCAAAAGCAGCTATTTCTACTCCTCTGCCATTGCACAATTACATCCTTCAACAACCTCCTTTGAAACTCAGCCTCACTGCATCTCACAACATTGTGTTATCACTTCATTTTTAATAGCTGCTGTAAAAAAAGGCAGAAAATATCCTACAGAAAAAAACCTTCACATTCCTGGAGACAAGGAATAAAGACCAAATGTGAAGTGCCTAAAATGTCAGCAGAAGCCACTTCAACATGCACACATCCAACTCCTCCTTTGGATTTTAAGCAGATTTAGAAATGGCTTTCTTAACAGCCAACATCAGTGGTGAAATGGCAAGCCAGGCATCTGCAGAAGGTTCACACAAGGGAGCATCGTGCCCACTGCTTTACTTCCAGGCCACCAAAGAAAGCTTTGCCATCACAGTAATTGGTTTGTTTCTTTATCAGCCTTAGTTGTTCAACACTCCTACTAGATCCCATTCTACCTCCACAATAATCAGATTTCCCTACCATGATACCTACTCCACTGCTTCAGCCAAGACCTGCCCACCTGGGATACCTCTTACTAGCCTGTAACCGAGTGTGGCTTAGGCTGGAAGTGCTAAATCACGACAGTTGAGTTCCAGCAGAGGTGAACGCTCAGGACGTGTTCGTGGCTGTGGTTTAACTGCAGCAGGATCACTGCCCGGGTTTGCTCTGCGTGGTCGCCCCTGAGCGCGGAGCTGCAGGGCAGGGCCCAGGGCCACAGCAGCGGCGTTCGGAAACGGGCACGATGTGGGCAGAGCGAAAAGGGACATTCACTAGACACGGAACAGTGTTGCGGCAGGTCTGAGCCCGACAGGCGATGCTGGGGAGAGCGGCAGCTACAGGCCCCGCAGGCCGGCAGCCGGGCTCCCTCCAGGCCGCTCCCGGGGCCCGCCGCAGCCGGAGCCAGTCCCGGGGCCCCCCGCAGCCGCCTTCCCCTCCTTCCCTTCCTTCCCAGCCTCGCCTGCCTCGCCCCTGCTCCAGGCTCCTACTGCCCCCATTACCTGGGGGTCCCGTGAGAAAAACGTGCTTGGACATGGTGGGGAGGCCGCAGAAGCGATCCGCCCCGATTCTCCCCGATCCGCCCCGATCCTCCCAGATCCGCCCCGATCCGCCCCGATCCGCCTTCCCCCGCCCCGATCCAACCCAGCCCCCCCCCGCCCCCGCCCCGCCCCCGCCCCCCCCGGGCCGCCCTATGTCGGCGTGGGAGGGCCGCCCCGGCCGGGGTCCCCTC
>WYEA01009245.1:0-15260 GCA_033558465.1 Alcedo atthis | reverse complement strand
TTAAAAAATAAATATTTTCAATTTAAAAAAATCTTATAAAAGATATGCTGTTAATGAATATGGGAACACAACCAGTTTTTTTCTTGCCCTTTGCTTAGCACAAACCAAGGCAACTTCTAATCAGATACCTTTAACATATTGCTAGAGAAATGGTAATATAATTGAATTCTAGAAACATCTTGCAGGCTTATTTCAGAATCCTTAGCATTTGCTGAATCTGAGTAATTCCAGTGTAATCTATTGTCTTCTGATATTAATAAATGCTTCATTAGCACTATAAATTCAACAAGCAAAAACCCCACTCTGCTACTATTGTTAAATTGAATGTCTCACTAAATGTAGTGAGACTGACTCACCACATTTGCTGGTCTAGCACCAATGGCAAGGGTTCTAAAATTATTTTTAGCCATTACAAACATTTTCACAACTTCTTCCTACTTGAGGTAAACAGAAGTAGGACTTTCCACCAAATAGAAGCATTAAAGAATTCTCTATACTATCTTGCATTTTCTTAAAGCATTTGTTTTGAAGATGGTGATAATAACTGTGCTGGATGAAGTTCAGTTTCCATACCCTGTTGTTGAAATACAAATGCTTGAGCTGAAGGTTTCTTGTTTAATTACTGCTCTGCTAGCTTGTCACATTATTTCCTTACACAAAATTCCCAGCCTACCTGGGACAAAGGGCCTCCAGAAAACCCTTCCAACCTGAATTATTCTGTGATTCAATTTAGTAGTATAATTTGTTTATTACACTCCTTTGACTCAAGACTAATGGGGTTCTTATTAGATATGTTTATTCATAATCTTTTGGGTTTGTTTTTTTTTCAATGAAGACAGTCTTTGGTTTTTTTCTTACAGTTGACCAAATTATTTTTAAGCAGTGATGCCAAAAAAACTGACATCTTGTGTGCTGCTGGCAGACCATGCAATATGCAATTTATATTTAGATATAGGTTTTTTAGTGGAGAAATAAAAAATCCCCAAACCAAGCATTACCAAAAGAAGAGGAAAGAATATATGGTTTGATCCTGACACTAAACCACTCACTAAGATCCATGATTACTTTAACTTGGCTAGGTGATTTAGGATACAAACTCTTGATAACTCATTACTCTCAAATATTTAATGGTGTTTAAGACTTTCAATATAACCAAAATCATTAATCACTGTTAAGTATGTTTTGTCTTGCAATAAGGAAATTCCAGCACAGAGACAAAGGGTTGATGTGATCAGAAACATGAGACTAACAAGCAGGGGTATGAAGACCACCTGCTTCTCTATTAGTAGTGTAGCTGTTGGCATCAGTATAGCACCACGGGTATGACTGCTACAGCAAGCATGATGGAGAGAACACAGGTCACAGAACACACACCTAACTTGGAAAACAATGACAGACATGCTTGAGAATTGTCATTTTGAAAAAGAATCAAGGAGTGACTGCATACTCTTAGCAGAGAGAAAATATCAGACACTGAAGAGTGGCTTTTTTTCTGCTGCACTAAGCAAAAAGAAGAAATTACATTCTGGAATCTACAAGCATTTAAATTTAAATGAAGAACAGATTCCAAACTCAATTTGTCAAGAAAAAAACCCAAATTGATTTATAAGATTAACAGTATAACCTCCAGTAGAGCAAAGAACTGCAGGATTAGTTTCCTAAAGCCCACCTTTTAAAGATTTGAGGTGTTGCACAGCCATCCTTAGCACTGTGAGCTTGTCTAGCTTCCGTGCCATGGGATTGCACTGTGGAATCATGGCAGACAATTCCTCTATCAAATTATTCATTTTGTCTCTTCTTCGTTTCTCTGTTTGACTGTGAGCCTCTCTAAGAAGAAAGAAAAAAATAAAATAATTAAAAAATATGCAGAACACATTATTTTCCCCATAATATTTCCCAATTCCATTCTGGGAAGGGAATATATCACAGCAAGTACTACTGCACTGAAACAGTTTTCCATACACTACTTTCCTTTGACAGTTTAACTGGCTTCATTTGAACAAAGCAGAAATGGTCACAACAATGATAGGAAATACTGTGGGGAAAAATATCTCAAGCAAGAACTTGTTTATTATTATATGTGGCAGGAACAAGAGGCTATAAAGACTTAGAGAAGTTAAATTCTTCTTGTGACCCTTGATTTTCAAGTGGATGCCTTGACACCTTTCTGTAAACCAGAGAACTTTCACTGCTGTTAGTAACAACTGGAAGACATTTCCATTTCTGGCCTGTGTAACTAAGTCAGGGTATTAATTCTGATACTTTATGTATTTTCAATAGAAGAAAAGAATGCTCTCAGTATTTTCTAAAGCATCTCTAAACACTCTTTTTATGCAAACTCAAAACAATCTGAGAAACATCTATTACCTTCAAAATGACTCAGATTGAAGACAGATGCAAACACAAACATTTATTCTTAGCACAGCAGAAGCAAAAGGCTAGGCATTTATACCTGCTTACAAGAGATGGAGAGGAAACTGAAATAAAAAGCTCTGCCTCATATAATTTCACCAGAGGCATTTCAGAAAGCTTCCTCCCTCATTCACATGATGAGGTGGTTGAAAGGGTTTGGCCTCTGGGTACCTACCCTGTGCCTTGACTTTAACCCCTGGGCTGGCCTCTTGTCCAACAACCCAACCACAGACAGAGCTTCTCTTGTAGAGTTTTCATCAGAAAAAACGCTCATAAGGTGCACAAAAGTGCATGGCACAAATATATTTCTATCTCAGTTCACCTTTATTTTTTCCTAGTGGAGTATGTTGGGTTTTTTACCTGATCTCCTCCACTCTAACATCTTCCAGCAGATCCAAAACAGTTCAATTCAATCTATTCCCTCCTTACCCAGAAGGCAAGGTGGCCACTCAATTAAAATGAAGATTATTTTCCTTTCTGATTGAGACCAGACACAGTGGTAGTTAACCAAACTGATCTACAAAAATCTTCACACAGTGTCTCACATCTCACAAGTACTTTATGGGAATTTTGATTTAGATTCAGGTAAGATAGGAATTCCAAGTCAAAGCTTGAATAATTCCCTATACACAAACTTGTTCCAGAACAATAATTCTTTGTCATGCTTTACCTGAATCCACTGTCATGTGGGATAAATGCTAAATACCTCCAAGAATAGACTAATCTAAATAAAAACAATTTTGAGATTCATACAGACTGAGGATCAGCTCCCTCCTTTATACATGATTTGTGTATACTGCATTTAATTCTCACCTTCAAAAATTTTCACCTCAGATTTTTGCTAAACCCTCTGAGATATTCTACAACACAACCATTAAAATTAGTAGGAAATAAAATCCTCAAGGAAAGTCTAAAAATTACTATACATTTAGAGGGGGGACAAGGAAAAGTTTACTCTTAAATATTTGGCAGTTTTAATACATGTTACCCAAAAGCACATATATATATATATATAATGAATCCTAGTATTAACTAGCAAAATGTGCTTTTATTGTAAACTTGTACCTGAAATCTTTTATTTTAACATGTTCTTCATCTTCACTCCTAGAGAAAATAAGAAACAGAGTTGTATGTTGCATATTTAATACTAGGCTCTTCTTTCCTCCCCAGAAGATAGAGAAGATGCCACAGGTTTCCTAATGGCTCTAACCAAAGAAAATCTACAAAAAAGCCTAAAACAAAAATTATCAAGTGATGCATAACAGAGACTAAAGCATAACTTCCAATATTCACAGCTATGTGAACACATTATGGGCCTATTTCATAATTACAAGGCTATTTTTATCCTGGAGAAAACAACATTAATGGAGCATTCAAATAACTTAAGCCTAATCTTGATTTCCCTTTTTTCCATTTGAGCTTTTACCAGAGAGTTTATCTATTCAGGTTTTTGTTTCAAAAATCTTGTGGAAAAAGCCACTCTCTTATCCTTGACTGGGCACTTGAATGGCTCATGGTGAAAAAAAGTAAAAATTAAGTGTTTTCTCATCCCATACAGCAGTGACTGTAAATCCATGTAATGAATCTGTAAGTGCAAGACAAACATAGTGCCTGTATCACAATAAATACAGGGAACAGGAAAATATAAAGGACGATTCATACAAGGGCAATGATATTTTTTCTTCCCTGAGATCTCTGTATTCTTCACCACCAACTATTAAGGATTTCAGATAGTTACTTGGCCAGTTCAGCATCCGAGTGATTTGGTACTTGCAGAAAGGCTGAAAATACTGGCTACTGTTTTAATACAAGTATTTTTAATCCTTCTACATCAGTTCTTCAGCTTGTTTGACTTCAGGAGTAGAAACATCTGCTGAGGTCCTCTGCCCTGCATTCCAGAGGAGAGACCTGCTAGCCTATGACCATGTTAGGGGAGGCAGATGTTTTACCAGAAGGACTGCAAGGAGACAAGCCAATCAGTTTCCCCATAGGAAATAAGGGTTAGTAAGAAGAAGGACAGTTGGTGATTACAGCTTTAGGAAACATGCCAGAAGTTGCTTCCATTCATGACTGAGCACTAACCCTGCTCAGGATGCAGCACCCAGAGCCAAACACACAATTCAGGGACCTAGATATTCAACCTGGTATTTCACTGGAACCAAGGAATCTTCTAGACAGTCTGATAAAACCCAAAAGTAGGAGTAGGTTGGGCTCACAAGACCCCAGGACTTTTTTTCAAGTGAAACTATGAAGCTGTTTCATAGTTTGATGACTTAGCAATAACTGCTGTTTTTCTTTCATTTGAAAAACTTTTGCCAGAAACGTGCAGAAACTCTGAACTCCAACAGAAGTTCCAATGTCTGACTGTAAGTGGAGACAGACAATGCAACATGCAGCCTGTTTTAACAAACTCACTCCCTCAGGACCTCCACTGGGGGTAGAAAGTGCAGCAAATTTGCTGCTCAAGCAAGTCAGTCACAGCCTCCAATGAATTTACACAGCCTCTGTCCTCACAGCTGTCTTGTAACTGATAAATAGCTAGATTTTCATCTAGCTTGACTACCTTGACTATGTGAATTTAGGATGAAATTCTACCTCATGGCTATACTGCAGGCATACTTGATTGGTACTGGGAAGAACACAATCTCTGTTAATCAGAAAAAAAAGAAAGAATACCACCTTTTTCTCTATTTTCTCACTTGATCAATTAAGTCTACTCCCCTGGTTCTTCTAACATGGAAGCAAAGGTTTTAAAGACAGAAGAGTATTTTTATTCACACTTTTTCATCAATACCACTATGAAAAAAAAAAAATCCACAAAGGAAGAAATAATTTTTCCCTAAATAAATATTTTTCTTCTCCCCAGTAAGTCATATGTCAAACACTGACTACCCTGCAGAAAAGGATCTCTGGTCTGCAGCAGAGATCTCCGAGTCAGCTGTGTGTCCTGGCAGCCAACAGGGTAAACTGCATCCTGGGGTTCAACAAACACAGCATCACCAGCCACTCAAATGGGGGGGGATTCTCCTGCTGTATTCAGGGTTGTTGTGGCCTCCCCTGGTGTGCCCCTGGAGTTTCATCTTGTGCTGTACAAAGACTTCCCTTTAGACAAAGCATTCCCAAGGCAAACCACACAGCTCATCTAGGCAAACAGGAAAACAGGACATGCTTACAGTACTGAAAATGCAAATGGATCACTTGTAAGAAGTACCTTTTTTGAGGATCACCATCAACTTCAACTGTATCCCTGTAGAAACAGGTAATAAAGTAAGAAAAAATGTATTTTGAAGTAAAAAAAGAATACTTGATATACCAAATGAAAAAAAAAAAAAAGTAATAGAAAAATTGTACTGGAAGCCTCACTTATTAGTTCTTTTCAGTAAGAACATTAGTTTTTAGAAACTAATTCTTCAGAAACTACTTCTTACAAAACAGTATTTTTTACTTTTTCAACTTGGATACAAATACTTTCATGACAAAAGTTTCATTAAAACAAAGAGACCCCCAAACTTCAGGGAAACACTACTGATAAACCAGCACTTTTACCAAACAGGTAAAAACCAACAAATGCTGCTGGAAAAAAAAGAATGGAGAGGTTTGGTTTTGGGTTTTTTTCAAACAAACATATCCCTGGAGTTTTAAGTGATGTATAAGACACACTTAAAGCTCCAAGCTGACAATCATATTAACATCCACAGTATGGTAACCTTCTGTAGATATTGAAGGAACAGGGATTAAAGAGAATTGCTTTAATAATCACAAATACATGTCCATTTTCTACCTTCCCTCCTTTTTTAAACATGGATTTTCCACAGCAGTTGGAGACACTTGCAATGCCCTAGTCTTCAGGCTGACTTGTGTCCCTGACTTCTGGCTGATTAATGTAGCTTTGAATAGTTCTGAAAACATCTATTTCTATGTAAATGATGATTTGGTTAACTGGCATCTGTTTGTCAGATATAAACCAGGAGAAAACAGTCAACAGTAGTCACGTGTGACCTACTTAAAAGGACTGAGCACTACTGTAGGAGAGTCCTCTCAGTTTTAGGTCACGAGTCTGTCTGGACATTTAAGTCAATGGCTGCCCTGGTCACTGAAGAAGCAGTTCTGAATCAAAGAGCTTAACCAGTAATCTTGTTTCACACTTTAAGGTGATACTCTAGTATGCACTTGTGAGACTCTGCACAACTGACTGACAATGTGCTGCCAAAAGAAGCTGCTTTTACTAGCAAGAAAAGAAGCTGTGGGAGAGGGGAAGTGTAAAAACTGAATTTTCAGTATTAGAGACATGTTACCCTGACACTTCAGGCCAGGAAATGGCATTATAGAATCCATCTATATCTCTTCGATTAAAGGATTATTTTTGTCGTCTTTAGTAAGTCAAAGAATGCATTTGGCAGAAGCTGTAATGAGTAATGGTCATAAACAAAGGAGAAAGATTTAAACAGCATGTTGCATAAATAACAAATTAATGTCTGAAGTTTATGTGGAGACAGAGAATGGATTTACTTACTGGTTATCAGAATCACTCCCTTTACGCTTCCTTGGAATCTCAGCCACAGAAGCATTAAAAGAGGGGGTGGCAGCAGGCTTAGGGACTGGATTCATGAGGCTGAGGGCTCCAGAAGCACTGCAGGGGTTTCCATCTACTGAGAAATTATCTGTGAAAGAAAAAGCCCAGTGTCCAGCAAGAGCTATGTCATTAGGTACCTCTTCTGATTTTCATTAGAAAAAAAATAAGTGTTTTCTATATACCTCTGACACACAAGAACTCCCAAACATACAGGTTGCACTGCTACCACCTTTGTGCACAGAGCAGAACCTTGTCTTCCTGCAGCCCTGTCATGATTTCAGTGACCAATGCAATATAAAACCCACCCCTTGCACACAGTTAGCAGACTACAGTCAAATGCCACAGCACCTCAGACAGCCTGCTGCAAAATCACAGGAGAGGCAACAGCAAGCAGATCAAAACACTGACACTAACACTCAAACCTGGAAAACATATAGTGAACTATGCTTTTTAAACAAGGTAGACATCCAAAAAATGCAAGGTTTTCCTATGTTTCTGACATAAAAATCCACAATTACACATAAGTTGCATAACTGATAGAGTTGAAAGATTGTCAAGTTCTACCTCAAAGTTCCCTTCACAGCTCTCTCAAGGAAAACTGCTTTCTTTCTGGGAGAGAAAGAAGTTCACAGGCCAAAATAATCCCAGTGACCTACTGGGAAAGGACAAGAATCTTAAGGAATCTAAGCACTACTACACATCTGCTACCTCAATGAAAGCTATCAAAGAACCACCCAGCTGATGATTAGTTAAAGAATCAGAAATAAGCCTGTTCAGAAAATACAAGTAGGCACTTCCTTAGGCTTCATGTGCTAGCAGGAAAAGTATTCTATGTTACACACCTAGAAACAAGAAAGTATTCCCTCCATAAATGCCCTTTCTCAATCCCTCATCTGTGACTTCAAGGAACTGAGCATCTCCTACTTGTAAGGGGAGGCAAAACTCAGGATGAGCACTTTCATAATCCAGCAGAAATTAAAACTGGATACTCAATCCTGCCTGTAAATGACAGGCAAACACCTGTAAAAAGCAGGTTTGATACACAGGGCATGTTTTTTTTACCTTTTATGAGTAAGCACACCTTACCACCAGGAAAACTACCTCCTAGGTTCTCATTTTCTGTTGGAATGAGTCTGGAGAGTTAAATGAAAATAGGCTAATACTTGAACAACAGCTTGCCTGGTCTTCCACTAATCCTCTCCCTAACAAGTCAGACTATGCAGAGTCAGCCCCTGTTTTATTTTAGAAAGCTCTTTAACTCATTAAGTCATGCAGGAAGTTCCAAAAAATAAAATAAAAATAAATAAAAAAGAGAGGTGGAAACTCAAAAGAACCAGTAAATACTTGACAAAAAACTAACAGCCTTTGGGTATCTGCAACAGAGAAAAAATTGGTTACTTCAAATACACAACATATTCAAATTGGGGATATTAAAAAAATGTGAAAAGAAATAACAGCATAAATACTATAATAAGGGCACAAATGGTAGATGTTTGAAATATTTTTATGGTTTATCATCACTTAAAAGAATGCTATATTTCTAGGATAAATCTGTGCAATTATAAAACAACCAACCAACCAACCCAAACAACTCCAAAATAACTCTATTTACAAAGAGCAGTTTTAATTCAGTTAGGCTATAGCAGCCTATAATTATTAGATTATTGAAGTATAATCATATTTAATGAATATTCATGCAAGAGTACTTACTAAACAGAAACCTAGATGGCTCAAAGACAAGAATGCCTTCAGCACAACAGATCCTTTTCGTCCTGGAACAAAGCAGGACAGAACAGACCCACTGACCTAAATACTCCTTTGCACACAGATGGCCAGCCTGCTTGCTAAACCACTTCCCTCTGCAGAAACTAAGGGAAAAGCAGCATCTACAGCTTTGCCACTTCATCCTTTGCATTAGCAAAGTAATTGCTGGGTTTTTCTTCACACTTAAGCAACACATGATGGACACCATGTTTATCCCTTCTGCATTCTTTTCCCTTTTTTCTTAACTAAAAAAAAAAAAACAAAAACAAAACACCCCCCCCCCAAAAAAAAACCAGAAAAAAAAAATGGGTTAGTTTATCAGCAACAGAAATATATAAATTTAACTACCAAAACTAGAAAACTAGATATTTGGAATTCAACATACAGCAGCAAATTCTTTCTAATACCTATTGCTTGCTGAACAAGAAGCAGACAAAGTTCACAAAGCTCAGTCAGCTTTGAGAAATCAGTATGAGTGGTTTAAAATAATCTCTTGAGGCTTTTTAATAGCCATCATTATGATACCAGGTGATTCCAAGGTGATTCTTCTCACAGAAGAGTGTCTTAACCTCATGTAATCTCTGATGAAAGATTTCTTTCCTTCTCTGGCTACATCACTCTGAGAGAGCTGCAGAAAGGATGTAGAAGTCTTTGGGTTGACAAAGAGAATGAGCTGGAATGCACCCCAATAAGCAGGGTGTGTTTCTAGGGCAGAGAAAAGCTGTTTTCTCACCTTTCTTTCATGCACCTGGCTGAGTTTATTGTATTTTTTTTTTCAATTTCTGTGAACATTCTCATAACATTAACATCAAAACCAAACACTTCTAAGAACATATGAAGCAAAGCTAAATGTTTCCTAATTTCACAGCACTCTTGCTTCATAAAAGAGAGTGTCCAGAAAGAGCATTCTTTATTCCAAATGCGTTCTCCTGGAAAACTGAAACCACTAGTCAATCTTTAAACTACTAGAAACAGTTTCATTCAACTGGAGATATTTTGGTTTTCCACCCCAAAGGCTATTACATACACTGGTCTGGTTTCCAAGGATAAAATTCCAACTGAGAAATCACTCCTTTTAAAAATCATGACTGTTTGTTTCAAAGTTTTGCTAATGCCCTGGCATACTGGTGACTGCATTCTAACAGTAAGTTAATAGCTCCTCAAATACATATTTCTATTTATGATCTGTGTTTGGCTCTCAGGATTAAGCATATATGCTTAGCTATATTAAAAACTGAATATCTTTAAAAAGCATATTATGCACATCAGGCCAGATGAAAGTAATACTGAAAACCTTCTCACTGGGAAAAAGCAACGCCCATCCAAACATTACAAACACATTTGAAAAACAGCTCATTCCCAGTAAGTGTAGCAGAAATAAATGAAAAAAAACCCACAAAAAAAACCCCAATTAACACTGGTGTGTTTCAGAATCATGCACACAAAGTATTTAAGGAATGGTTATCAATATATAGAGTTCTCATGGCATCACCATACAAGACCATGCTCTGCTGAGCTACACACTCCCTTGTGCTTTTCTACAAGAAATAAATTGCTCAATAGATAATTCACAGTCCCAAGGGGGTTGGCAAGGAAGTGCACAACTGCAGATGAACTACACAAAACTGTTTAGAGACAGGTTAGAAAGCAAAGACATAAGAAATCAGCAGCATCCCTACGTTCAGCAAAGGTTCTGTGTAGATCACATACAATGCATGAAGAAACAAGGCTCAGGAAACTCAGTATTTTCCCAGTCACTGACAATAATATTTTCCAAGTGCATGTCACATTCCTCAGCTGTTTTCTCCACTAACAGTTTGGAAGGTTCAGCTCCTAAACAAACACAACCTTGGCTTGTGACCAAAGCCCACCAGCCATCAAGAGGTCAGATTCATCTGAAGAAATAAAGATGTCCACATTTCAACTAGCCATTCTAGTCCCTCTTGGAGGAAAGAAGACATTTCTAGGCTGATTCATGTCACCTTAAAATAGATTCCTACAGTTGGCTAGCTGAAATACAACATTTCTGGGGTGAATCATCTCAATCTAAAATAGATTCCTACAGTTGGTTAGATGAAATACAGTCCAAGAGTGCCTACCTCGATTTCAGAATTATACAATAGACCAAAGTATCTCAGATTTGGATATCTACTCTGTAGACAACTAAAGGGAGATGAATACATATATATATATATATATATATATACATACAAGATATAACAGCCACAGGCAGCACTAGTTTGTGTCACAGACAAGCAGTTTAAGCCACAGCCAGACTTTTGAAATCACTGCCTTCACACTACCACCTCACCCTGCCATGAAAGCTTAGCTTTAATGCCTAGGTTTACTCCTCATAGAGTTCCTAAAATACTACTTGATACTAAACACATTCTTTTAAACAGTTCTCTTTTTTTTTTTTATGTATATACATATTCCTCAAAAGGAACTATATAGACACATAATAGACACTATATAGACTATATAGACACATAAGCACAAGCAGAAAAAGTCGTGTAAATATTAATTAATTAACAACCTGCCTTCAGGAGAAGGCACCTTCAATCCAGCATCCTATTCTGAAATTCTTTCTGGAAGAAGGCAAGGAGAAGAAGCTGCTTTGAAGTGACATTTCTAAGACCACAGTTGCCACGGACTATCAGAACTGGGATTTTCCCCAATAGTTGGATGTTCCTGGTGCACACAAAACCCCATAGCTAAAAAAAATCAGGCTTTGACAAGTTGAAAGAACTCAAAATGCTGTTAGAAGGAACCATAAAGCAGCACATAAGGGTCCTTTGGTCTAACTAGGTGAGTTATTAAAATGGAAATCTACTGACAGGCTACTAGGCTGTGTCTGAGTAAATACAACAGATAGCAGCAACGGGTCAGCAGAGAAAAGCAGCTGGTACAGAAGCCCCTGTTTCTCAGTTGTAAGTAGTTCAGGGAGCTTACACTAAATCACATTTAGTCTGGTTCACTGGGCCAAAAACCCTTACAATGCACGTTTTAAAGCTGCCTGAGCACAAACCACTGCTTCAGTCCCTTCTGTTTGCTATATGCCTGCAGCAGCACTACAATAAACCTCTAGCTTAGTTTCTTCTGAAAAAAAACCCCAGTTCGTTTAAAGCAAAACTGCCCTGCTGACCAAACCATTGAGTACTATGTGGGGATGACAGGCTTCAATTTACACCAAAGCACCAAACAGCCTCTGAGCCCTTACTTGATTTCAGGGTCACAATGTACAGTCCTGAGGAGCTCAGTCAGGTGAAGGAGCAGATACACAAATGTAGGCACAAAAACAACCTGCATTTTCTCAACTGAGGTGCTACTCAAGATGATGTTAAGTTGGATTCTTAAATGTAGTCAGAACTGACATGCTAGGGTTTTTTAGATGAAATATAACATGTCTCTGACTACCTAAGCAATTACACAGAGGACAGTTATTGAGCCAAAGAATTTCAAGAAACTCTGTGTCATGTAAATGGCTTTATTTGACTAATGGAGTTATTTCTCCTAATATTATTTTAATTAATTCTTACTGCAGAATGATAACACTACACCTATGTCCTACATACATGATTGCATGAGGAAGAAAGTTACAGGTGTGATAAGCATCACTTTACAGGTCCTGCAGAGCTGAAGACCTATAAAACAAAGAACCATCGTTTCTAAAGTGGGTTGAGAATTAGATTTAAGTATTCTTTTTATTTATTTATGGTAGAGCTTTAGAACAGGCCATGAAAAGCATCTTCAGCATAGTTACAGCAAGTCTGGCATACTGCTCACAGTACCTCTCACTGAAAGCTGGGGAAACAATTTTCATTGAAGTAGAAATGTACTGTCTAAAACAGTTGGTTTTTTTCCTTAAATTTTATAAGCTTCCATAATGCAGGAACAAGATACAGAGACTTCAAGAATACAATTCATAATCAAATTTCATCTTATGATCAACATAGGATGAACAAAAATCTTATTTCATCTTCATAATCAGACCATCTTATGATCTACACTATACAGGAAATAAACTCTTATTAAAGGTTAAATGAAGAACATTGGATTTGGTTTTCATTTGGACAAAATGGTGAAAGGAAAAGTTTTCATGTCCTGAATTACAGAAATTGAAATACAACATGACACAGGCAACTGATTACTTTCTGCATCTATTTGTCCTTATTTTCCCAACTCAGAAGTAGTCAGGAATCACAACTTACCAATAAAAGAACACGTTTACTTCATAGATTTCAAACACCAAATATTTAGGCAAACCTCTCAGTGTGTTAAGAAGTATGACTGTAACTAGTGAAAAGATGCTACACAAGCCCTTGAAAGGCTACCCTGCTTTCCCAGTTGCTGATAGAAAATTAGTTTCATAGGTCCAAACAGAGAATTTTCAACAGGGATTCACTGCCCACAATCACCCATCAAATTATTTCTTCTTGCAGTGAATGATTTTTAGCTGATGGGAGATGTCCAGTTTAGAGTTTGTTTTTCACCATGTGTAAGTGTGCCAACAATAATGTGCACACTCAAAAAAAAGCTATTAAGCAGCTAACCTTGGCTGCTCTACCCATTTCACAAAAATTAAGATACTTTTATCTTTAGGAAAAAAAAAAAAAAGGAAAAGAAGAAGAAAAAAGAAAAATCCATTTCTACCAAATCCATAAGAACAGGTATAAGTATGTTAACAGAAGAAACCAAGGGAGGTTTCTTTCACAATAAAATATAATTTGTGGTTCACTGCTTTCCCCATAGTATCTGTAAATGGAAATGTCTGTGTATTTGGGGATTTATTTTTATTATTTCCTTTCCTTATAGTAAGTGCACTGTACAGAAACAAACGATCCAGATTTGAAGCACAATTTATCAGGCTGCAGAAACTCTAATAAAATAACCATAAACACCCCTAAACTGTTTCCCAACATCGGATTACTTACTAAAAAATTATACCAGCATTTAAACAAGCAGAAGACGGAGAAAAATGCCAATTATTCTAGACAACCAGGATGCCCCTGTGCATTACAACACAAACCAATCACCACTACTCAACCTGGAAGAACTGGCACTGACTTCCCAGAGCTGCAACGGTGCCTTAGGAGAGATCTGCTCACCTCTGCTGTTCCAAACGCTGTGTTTTGGACACTTTTTTCTCCTTTCAGGATAAGGGAAGCCACAGACTCACTTAAAAGCAGGAAGGGCACGACGGGCTGCTGGTGGTTTACAACCAGCCTTGCTTTAGTTCCAGAAACTTGGGATTGAGAACAAGGAAGGAACATCAAACCTTGATCACCAGACAAGCGTGGGCGGGTACAGACACACACAGAGGAACCCAAATCACTTACCTAAAATACTAAATTCATTTAGTAAAAAAACAAAACAAAACAAAAAACAAAACCCCCTTGCATTATTAGGAACACATAAACCGTGTATCAAGCACTAGGTTAAAAAAGAAAACCAACAACCCAAAAAAACCACGTTTTTAGGCCACAACTCATCGGTACGATGACACGTCTGTAACAACGATAAACAGGAGCACAGAGCAAGCGTTGTGCTGGGGATGGCTCTGGAAGGGCATCGCCGGCGCATCCCCCCCTGAGCCTTCTCTCAATGAACTTCACGGCACAGAGCAGCCAGAGGAGCCCAGGTCACACTCAGGGGCCCGAGTGAGCTGCAGAAAACCCACCCAGCAGCAGCACGGAGCGGGACTGGGAACGGGACTCCAGTGCCCTCACAGAACGGGCTGTAACCTCCGCGAAGCCCCGGCGGGGAGACCCGCTCCTCTGCTGCTCTGCCACGGCCACCAGCCGCACACAGCTCTCCCACCTCACGGAGGAGGCGGACAACCGACAGACAAGCAGGCAGACAGACCCCACACGCACTCTCAATCTCCCTACACACGCAGCCCTCGCAGCCACCTTTCCCTACCTTCAGCGGCCCGCCGCTCCTCCTCGGCCCCCTCAGCGCTTCCCGCTCCCGCCTCGGCCATGGCGAGCGGCCCGTGCCCCGCTCCACAGCGGCACCGCCGGCATGGAGGAGGTGAACTAAGGTGAGGAGGAACAGCGCGGCCCGGGGGGAGGGCTCTCTCCCCGCCGCCCAGACAACCTCCCCTCACGGCTCCCTCAGCCTCGCCCCCCGCCCAGACAACCTCCCCTCAGGCTGCCTCAGCCTCGCGCCCCGCCCTCTCCCCGCCTCACTGGCGACGCCTCCGCCTCTCGCGAGATTTCGTGACGCGGGAAGGGGCGAGCGGCCGCTGCTGAGGGCAGGGGGTGCTGAGGGGTGGCAGGTCAGGGGGTGCTGAGGGCATGGAGTGCTGAAGGCTGGCAGGGCAGGGGGTGCTGAGGGCTGGCAGGGCAGGGGATGTTGAGGGCTGGCAGGTCCTCCTCCAAGGAGGACTTAGAATCCTAGAATGTTTAGGGCTGGGAGGGGCCTCCAAAGGTCATCTAGTGCAGCTCCCTGCAGGGAGCAGGGACACCCTCAACTAGCCCAGGCTGCTCAGAGCCTTGGCCAACCTCCC